>RJWT010018744.1:0-18718 GCA_004365215.1 Cuniculus paca
GCATGATCTCTCAGTGGCTGTGATTCCTAATACTACCACCTCAGTGATAGATTTTAACAACAAATTTTGAGAGAATGCAAACACTCAGACCATAGCATGAAGAAAGTGATATTTTGATTAGGAATAAGAAGTGAGAACAGCAGGTTCTGACTAAAAGTTTTGTGAGTTCCGAGGACTGAAAGTTAATCAGTGTGACTGGAAGGGAAAGTGAAATCTCACTAGCAGGGAAGTAGGCACAGGATAGATAGAGGATTTTGAAGTCTTGTTAAGATGTTTAGAGTTGATTATAAGAATGAGAATTTACAGAAGGATTTTAAACTGGAGTATATTGATCACATGATTTGGCTTTTATGATGATCACTCCAACAAGGATAAGTCTAACTGCTGAATGAAGGGAAAATAGATTGGATAAGCAAAACATCAGTGACAGAGACGCTGGTTTCAGTTAAATTTGTCAGAGATGACTGAATTTGAATGACAGTGGAAAGGGTGAAAAATGAATTTTAAGTGAGATTGAGGAGGCAGATTGACAGAACTTGGTTGCTGATTAGATCAAGCAAGGGAGTGAAAGAGATCCATGGATTAGTGATTTGTGCTACACGGGTAGACACTGAAGACAAGGAACATAGGGCGAAAACTGAGAGTGGGGAGAAAGGTAGAGAAGAAGGAAGTAAGTTTAGTTTTGAACATGTTGAATTGGAGAGTTTGTGTGATACCAAGTAAGTTTTTGTCCATTAGACAGTCAGATAAGTAAGTTCAAAGATCAGCAGATCTGGACTGGAGATAAAAAAAAAATTAAGAGACTAACTAGTACGTGGATGCTAATTAAAACTCTGCAAATCCATAGAATGGGAAAAAATAACAGGCCTATGACTCAGCTCCTAGAGGAGCACTGACATTTAAAGGATCTTTTTGGAAGTGATGACTTAAAGATAATATTAGGTGAAATAGCATGAGAGTGTTTTTTTAAGGAAAAGAAAAAAAGGAAGCTTCTTAGCCCGAGAGTTTCTTTTCCAGAATAGATTTCCAGTCTACTTCCACCTCAAATGAAGTCATTCAAATTTCAAATCATGTGGTTAAATTGATTATTGAACATAAACCATTTTTAAACATGCAATGAAAAAAGGGAGGATAAAGCCAAAGCATCAAATTATACATGGCTAAAAACTTTCTGAATTGAGTGCACAATCAAAGCAATCGTAAAAAGCAGTGTAGCCAGCATTCACATTTGGCCAAAGAAGGACCTTGCTTCCTTTCCCTCTTTATGCTTCTGACTTCCAATATCTTTTTCTTTTATAAAAAGCCTTTGGAGATGTAGATCTTTGTGTTCTCTATCCCATCTTGATCTCACAGGTGTGTGGCAAAAACCAAGTATAATGGCTCCCAACTTGCTCTTTTTAAAATGCTTGTAAAGGGTCTTTGACTAAATGGCAAGCCACTCTTCTTTTTCATGTGGACAAACCCATGCCCACAAAATCTTGATTTTTGTGCAATTGCAGTGGAGTTCTCCCTCCTTCTTCAGCACATGGTGGACCGCTCCCTTATCCTGACATATCATCCAACTTTGTTTCTGTTTTCCCCTCTAGGGAAGATAATGTGGTTTACATTCTTTTAGAAGTCTTGGACACCAAGAATTTTGAGGTCAGCTCAACTGGGGAAGTGAAGGGAAGAATGTCAGCTAACCCAGCAGTGAAACCTCAGGAGTGTGCTCCTTAAAGGCCATTTTCTCTGTTTTTCTTTATTTCCCTTTCATATATTAACCACAAATAATCCACAGGCTTTAAACCAGCCTCACAAGAAGCCACCAACGAAAGTTTAAAGCATCTCAACAAGGTTTCCAAGAAAGTCCTGAATAAAATTGTCTTTGAATGATGAGCAATATATCATCTTTCTTTCTTTTTTTATTTTACCCACTGTCTCCTGTTGATGTGAGTTAACTGAAATCCCAAATTTTAAGAAATCAGGAAATGTAGCAGAAGTGACTACATTTTTAAAGGTAACTTGTTTTAATTGAATAAATGCATTGCTTTGTCAGACAGGGAAAGGTCAAGTAATGACAGACTGTGTGTCCAGCCTAGTAACTGAATATTAGTGTTTTTTGTAGGCTACTCTTATTGAGTATAGAGAAATGTATTTCTTTAAAATTGTTTAAAAATTTCTAATATGTCTTTGTACTTAAGTCCTTTTGATTTGGCAAGAAGGAAAATAAAAACCCCATGAAATGGATTAGCATTGAGGATATTGTTACCAACAGATTTGGTGCTTTTGAGGGTAAAAATCTGGGGATTTACTGACCATTATATTAATACTCTCACTTGGATTTGAACAAAACTCACAAATGTACTCACATATATATATGTATGTAAAAGTTCTTTTTATTCTTTTGGAACTATTTTTGGTAGTACACATTTAAGTTTGTGAGTTACATGTATTTGATCCAATGTTGATAGTATTAGAATGATGGAAGGTTTTGAGTTTTTCATAAAGGCTCTGCTCCTTATATACTTCACCTATCTTTTAAGATATCTTTCCATGTTTTATGTCACATGGTATACATACCATCGAGATTTTCATGTGGTTGTAGGTTGTTTCTGGGTGTATAAATTACTGTGAAGATAGCAAAGTAAGGGAATAGACAAAGGGAAGGCAAAGTAATTCACTTCAAATCCAGAGAACTTTACAATGCTGAAAAGTAAGTAAAAGCAGATGTTGTAAAGTTTAGAAAATCAAGACATTATTTTTCTTTTTCCATCGAATTTAAAAAAACATTATAAATAAGCTTTGAAGTAATACAAAATCCTCTGTTTGTTTTGCTGATAGCATCTTTTGTAAAAAAATTTTTATCAGTGCATGTTCAAGTTATAGACTAAATGATATTTCAGTGTAGTGAAAGAACTGACTGTATCTGCTGGTAAATACAGTGTTGCAGTGCTGAAATTACTTAAAATGTCTGAGTCACTTAGCTCTCTACTTGATTAGATCTTTGAGGTTTAATGTTAAACAGCTAAAATATTTTGTGCTATCAGAATATAAATGTGAAATTATAATATTTCATTATGTACATGCTTTATCCTTTATTTTTCTTAGAGATTTTATTTTTCTCTATAAGAGAAGGGTCTTGCTTTATTGGTCTTTTAATTATTCTGGAGAGAATAGTGAAGTTTAAAAATAAGATTATCCATACTGTATCTTTTCTCATTCCTATTCCGTAAATCAGACTCAACGTTGTTTCTAGATGTGAAGGTTATTTCAGATGAACTGTCATCTGTAGTTTTGTTTCTAAAACTTAGTATCAGAAAGAGCTCAAGGGAGATTTCATTGCCAGAGCAAGGTGTTTGCTAGTTCAGGGAGGGGAAGGCTCCACCCTAGGGCAAATGCCATCCTTACGAGCTCCTGCTGTAAGCTCCTCCTCATCATCATGTGGAGTCACTGAATGTGTTCCAGCTGTTCAAGAATGTCCCAGGCTCAAAATGACATCCCTGCCAAGGATATTTCCAGGGTCTAAGCCAATTCTGGAAATACTGCTGCTAAAATATGAAACAAGGGAAATTGGTTCATATCAATGACATAAACCATCATCTGTCTGTTATTATATTCATTCAGCTGGGTCACATATGACTCAATAATCAAATTACCACCCTATATATCTTAAATCTGCACATTCACTCAAATATCATATGGACATGGGAAAATGAAGATAATCTAGGATGTCATCTATTTTGTTTCTTTTACATGTGTATTTTTTTCTGCATACATAAGTAAAAGTTTATGTAAAAAATTGAAAGCTACATAATATGGGACTTTAATGTCCTCAATGAATTCCCCCCAGTCACTTCTAAACTGTTAAAATTTTGGAGTGTATCAATTATTTCTTAATAATAAATGGAATGTACTATTAATACCATACTAATATAATTATGACACTTTAAAATTAAGTGAAAAAGTGCCTGGATCTATTAATCTAAAATTTGAAAGGCAAACAAAATTTAAATGAAGGAAAGAAAGCAATCTGTTTTTTTGTTACTTATGCCTCAACTTCTTCAAATAGCATTTGAAATCATACAATAAAAACCAAAGGCAGAGGAAGTATGACCAAGAACCATTCAAAAAGTATAAACTGAAGAAAAAAAAGGGAAATATTTGGAAAAGAGAGGAAATGTTAAGTCAAGAGGTGTTATTGGTGGAAAGCATATCGTTTGAAAGAAAATACTGCATAAAGTTTCAAAACAGTTTTCATAGTTTTTACTTGGGTGCAAAAGGAAGCTAGTTGCTTTGAAAAGAATTTGTGTAGAAACCTTTTTCAAGGGTTAAAAAATGACCTTCATAGAGGCCAAGTAATTGAGAATGCTGCTTTCAGGTAAGGACAGTGCCTCATACAACTTTGTGTTTCCAAGACCTAGTACCACATTTTCCAATATTTTTTTATAATAAAAAATGAATGAAGCAGTGAGTAACCAATGTACTCCTTAGCAGTTTATAATGTAGATATGTTCCATGCATTCCATCTGTGGTTATTTCTTTGAATATGTAAAATTCTAATGTTTTTATGTATGTTAAAATAAATTTAATAAAAGAAATATGTAAAATATAAGTCGCTAACAATAAAAAAAGATATGAGTAGACATCGTAACCAAGGTATGTGAAAGGCTAAAAAAAACCATGATAACATGCTCATATTAACTATCATTAGGTAAATTTAAATTAAACTTACAAGTAGATATATACATACCTAGTAGAATGGCTATGAAGAAAATGTCAGACATCAAGAGTCAAAATATAGCAAAACTGGAATCTTGTAATTGCCTTCCAAAAACACTACTAAACACATGAGGCTTCTGGGGCCTTTTTTGATTCAAATTCTAAGGCTCTTGAGAGAGTGAGTGACATATATGATACTGTTGAATATCAGATATTTCAGGCAGAATTTGACAGTGATAGAATGATAATGTAAAATTGAGGTTACTGATAAATATCTGAAGAACAGGCACTCTTTGCATGATACTAAAGAAGAGATATATATGTAGCATTAGATGGCATCTATTAGTGTAAAACATAATGTATTGGCCAGGTGTGGTGGTGCACTCCTGTAATCCCAGCACTCGGCAGGCTGAGGAAGGAGGATTGTTGTGAGTTCAAGACCAGCCTGGGCTACAAAGTGAGCTCGAGGCCAGGCTGAACTGCATAGTGAAACTCTGTCTCAAAAAGACAAAAATTAATTAATTAATTAATTAAAAAACATAATGTATCAGTCTGTCATAGCTGACACACTGAAAAGACATAGTTGAAAAGAGGTTAATGGAAGGACTATCCATGTAGTTGGGCAGATTTAAGCAACTGATCAAACAGGATGCAATACTTGGACTGGTACCAATGAGAAACTTTTACTGCCTCTGGTCACAGATGAAACATAGCTGAAAAGAATACTGCCTTTTACAAGGTATGATCTTATTGAGGGACACAAAGCTCAAAGTCATGTCCTGGTAAGTAAGAAGGAGCTGGAGAAATAAATATTCAACCCTGTCTTACCTTCTGCATTTGAATTCTTATGGATGCTTCCTATCCACTAAACCCAACTGAAAGGCAGAAGGCAAGCGGGAACACAGTCGATGAAGTCCTTAGGAGTCAGCCTTCTGGGAATAAAGCCAGTTGAAAGAATGGAGAGTGTATCTAGAGGGACCTTCTTTAGGAATGTCTAGTATAATTGAGGAACCTGATTTCTAATTCCATCAAGATGGAACTATCTCATTCTTATTCAATAATAGTATAAGTTGTCTGTTACAAGATACAGAAAACATTAATTTCAGCCCCAGAAGAGTAGCAAGTCTTTATGAACAGTGTTTTTTAATTGTAGAATCATAGTTTTTCTTTTTAATAAATTTAATTTGTTATTGTTAGCAATATCACAAAAAACAGACAATATTTGTGTTCATATGAAGTATTATGAAACTAGAGTGAGGTCTTTCTTCTTTCCTTATTTTCTCAAGTAAGGTTCTACCTGGCCAAGTTGGCCAGGGATGAATATTTCTCCTGGGGACATGGAGACTGGTTTTAGAGAGGATTGATGAGATACATTTCTGGGCCTCTTTCTAGGGATTTTGTATTTTAGACATGTACAAAAATTTTTCTTCTATGTAAAAGAAAGACTTTTTTTGACAATGTGTGCTAAGAGTACAGGAGTCTGGAGAAAGTATTAAGTTCCATGGTAAATCAAGGAGGTTAATCAGGGGATGCTAGCTTGGGTTAGGACCACATAGACAGATCAGCATTTTCTCTTGAACTGGTGCCAGAGTGCCTGTGGCAGAGCAGTAAACCTGGACACAAGACAAAAGAACACATTTGTTTGAGGAGTGATGCGAGTAGAGTCTGTAAAGCAGGGGCAGCCTAGAGCAGATGAGCATCCAGAGATACCTTGTCCCACGGCTGTTGTATCACATAAATGTGTGCAGTTTTTACTAGTGTTGATATTGTTTTAGGAATTTAAAGATGATTTGTCTGAGAGTGGTTGTATTGTCTGCATATCATGCATATGAGACTAAACAGACTGTTTCATAACCAGTTGAGTTTTTGTACTACTGGTAATTGAGCATAGGATCTTTGCATTGAGCTGTCTCATCAGGCCTTTTTATTTTGAGATAGGGGTCCACTAAGTTGCTAAATTGCCCAGGCTGGGCTGGAACTTGTGATCCTCCTGCCTTAGCATCCCAGACTTGGGATTACAGGTGTGTGCCCCTACACCCAGCTACCAGTAGTTCTGTGAAGCCTACTAGACTACTTTTTGACTTTTTATTACCAGTGATATTTCCAGAAATAGTTCTTACAGTTCTTTCTTTTTGGTTTGTGGTCAACTAGAAGACTTACTTTAACATAAACCCTGCTCACCATATACTCGTAAGTGTAGGATGTTACCTAACAGTGATGGAATTTCTGAACATATACTGATTAGACGCTGCCTCTGGAATGGCTTGAGAATATGTGGAAGTTAAAAAATGGGCTGGATCTCATTATTACACATTAATTTGTGACAAAATCTAGTATTCTGCACGAAAAGTTCTGGATGACGGAGTGCTCTCAGAATATGAGAAAAATGCAATGAAAACACTATCTCATAGGCTTCAAGATGTATCCTCTCCCAGCATCTCTGAATCATATTGTATTTGCCAATTACCAACACTTTACAACTTATTAGCAGCATTTTTCTTCTTTGGTGGCACATAGTAACTATGATAGCTTCTTAGAGTTGAAGAGATACAGAGCAGTTAAAAATATAATTAGGTATTTCTTTGTCTATCTTGAATAACCATTATGTACCTCTGAAACTATAATTCAAGAAAGCTGAAATCTAGTTAACTGCAATATGATCTGAATATGTACCAAATAGATTTTGTCTCATTTTCAACTACAGTTGATTTGTAATGATTACCAAAAATACTATGTTAAGAAACATTCTGAAATTGCATTCTGGTTCAGGGCTGGTTCCATTTATAAGATCTTCAATGGGCGAGGGGATCTAAATATGGCTGAATGTGAGCCAAGCATTTGTCCTCTTTCCTATAAAGTAACTGAAAAAGAGTTGTCTCTGCAAGTTTATACTAAAGACATTATTGGAAATTGATAACTAATAACTTTATCCAGCACTGCCCAGATCTTTGAAAAATAGTATCTGATGGACACAGTCATCTAGTAATAACATTGATGTATCATATTCTACAGTAGGATTAATTTAGCGTGTTTTTCCATTTTCATCAATACCATGTAAACATCTTTGTTCTGATCCTGTGCTTGCCAAGAAACCTTCTGAGTTAGCTTTCCAGGGGAAGGGCTGTTGGATATTTTATAAATGAGTAATCCATTCGGAACTCTGGTTTAATGTGAGTACACATGGACAAATATCCTCCAATAGCTCCCTTTTCCTTTCGGTATGGTCTCTGTACTTTAACTTGTCTCACAAAGTTATTTGAAAATTCTGTTTTCAAAGAATAGCAGTATTTCAGGGCCCTGGAGACACTGATGTGGCAACTTGTCCCGTGAGGAAGGCGGCTCGGGACTGAGAGGAGGTCAACCTGACAGGGCCCACGTGCCTCTCACCTCCGCACCCTGTCTTCACTGACAAGCACCATTTTGCCCAAGACCCTTCCTGATTCTGGTATATGTGGTGATTCCACAAGTATCTTAATCATTTCCAGGCTTGCTTAGAAATAGTTTTAGAATAAACAGTCTCTCTTTGTACCTCATTATGCCTTGCACCAGGAACATGGTGTACAATTCTGGTTAGCAATTCTCAATGAAGACTTGATTAAAGTGAGAGGGCCCAGAGAAAGTTAACTAACATGAGCAGAAAATAAGCTCCTGTACTGATTAATGTGCTTCAGTTGGCAAGTTAATTCATTAAATTTGTTTTCTAGAAGTTGCATAAAAATCAGGGACTATATATAAAAAGGAAGAAGACTGAGGAAGGGGGTATGAATAAAATTATAAAATTATGAAAACTGTGCCTTTTTATTTATTCAGTCTTGATATGCAAAGACTCGGGGTACTCTCAGAAGCTTAAATGAGGTCTACAATGAATAGAAACTTGTGGAATGCATTATTCCAGGATGTGGTACAGATTGAAAACATAAATAGATTTATTAAAGGTTTAGATAAGCTCAGGGATGACAGATTGGAAAAGCAGTGACATTTTGGTCTGTATGTTCCTGACTCTTGAAGGAAATCAGACCTACTCTGCTATCGTTAAGTCCCTTGTTGTGCCAATCAAAGAAAGTGAATGGACATGGGTGGGGTATATTTAGAGTTCGTGGCCAAAATTGAAGAGAAAACTGGATCAATTGAATTATTTGGATTCCAAATATATGTATATAAAATAACTGACCATAAATGCTAGGCCACTGGCATGAAGAAACTGTGCAGGGTGTACGTTACACAGTAGGCCCATGTAATCTTCGTTATCAGAGAGAATGGTAACGTGCATGTGTTGAACACGGCAGAATCAGAGAGTATATAGCTCTCTCTTTCACAGACCACCATGTTGCTTGTGTCAAGCTTTTTTTCGTGTGTGCAAAGTACCCAGTTTTGTCTGCAAATTAATGTGTAATAAATGAGACCCAGCCATATATATAAAAAACAGAAATAAAAGTTTCCTTTAAGTTATATCCTTTTAAAATGTTCCTGGAAAAGGGCCTCTATTCTTTTATTTAAAACAAAACTGGAAATGTGGTAGAAATAGTTTCGTAGTAATTTTTTTTTTTTACAAATGAATTTTATTGGCATTCTTTGTTGTCTCTCCCAGTATGAATTAGTTCCTTGCATGATTTACTTCTGTTTTCAACGAACAAGGCTGAAACTAATTTAAATTAAAACAGCCTGCAGCTCTATTAGGGTGCATGTGGTACTGTTTCTTACCTCCTATCTTCAGGGATGATAATAATTTACTTTTTTCTTTCACCAATATGCGGTCATGTTTTTAAAGGATATCTCCACATGTGTTTGTAAACACATTTGTATACACATGAGGAATAGAAACATAAAAAGTGATGAGGGCATAATTATTATTGCCACAGACACCCTGTAATACATCACAGCCAAATTATGCTCTCAGTACTTTCTCACATGAGATAGACAATTCAGATAGATGCTCTTAAAAATCATACCCCCTAAATCATTTAATATAATAATTAGCATATACTAATTTGATGATACCACATTTTAATACAATAAATAGTAAAATAATGTACCTTAATATTTTGGGGGAAATAAACTTCATTATTTAGCTTGTAATTTTGGGGAAGAATAAAATATAAGATTATACTTACACATCTTTTTCTGCCATATTATTTCCTTGTGATCTTCCTTATATATGTTACATGGGATGTACACATCAGGCAGTAATAAGAAATCAGCACCTGTACTGTACATTCTTTTTTTTGCGGCACCGGGGATTGAACTCACGACCTTGCGCTTGCCGGGCAGGCGTTTAGACCGCTGAGCTAGATCCCCAGCCCTGTTTTTGAGGCAGGGTTTCACTATGCTGTTCAGGCTGGCCTCAAGCTCACTTTGTAGCCCAGGCTGGTCTCGAACTCACAACGATCCTCCTGTCTCAGCCTCCCGAGTGCTGGGATTACAGGCGTGAGCCACTGCGCCCAGCTTGTACTGTACATTCTTCAATTGAGCAGTACCTATTTTGGCTGGCCATAAAAGAAATTACACTGACCTACTAACATTGGGCAATATTTTTCCAAGTATGTGGCTAAAATAGGTTTAAATTCATTAACACAATAGAATCAGAGCTACATTGTGATACCAAATAATTTCAGTGAAGCTGTGTGATATAATTACCCTTAATATATAAATATCAAAGAACACAACCAAAATTGAGATAGAAAAACATATAACTCTTTCTAAAATATTCATTTAGTGAATATCTGCTGTAAGTAAAATCATCACCCCTGAGATTCCTAGATACATATGAGTTGCCAAAACTGAATCAAGAAGATATAAAAATTCTAAATAAACCAGTATCAGTTAATGAAATTGAAGATGCAATTAAAAACTTACCAACAAATAAAATACCAGATCCTGATGGCTTCACTTATGGACTCTACAAGAAATTTAGAGAAGATCTAATACCACTAATGCTGAAACTTTTCAATGAAATTGAAAGAGTACTCCCAAATTCATTCCTGGAAGCAAGTATTAACTGGTATCAAAACCAGAGAAGCACTCAACAAAAAAGAAATCTACAGGGCAATCTCCCTCATGAATATAAATGCAAAAAATCCTCAGTAAGATTCTAGCAAACAGAATGCAGCAAATCACCCAGAAGATTATGCACCATGACCAAGTAGTATTCATCCCAGGGATACAGGGATGGATCAACATGCAAATCAATAAATGTAATGCAACATATTAACAGAGCCAAGGATAAAAAACATATGATTATCTCAATCCAATGTCCATTCATGATAGAAGCCTTACAGGAAATTGGAATAGATGATTTCTACCTCAATCTGATAAAAGCCATATATGACAAATCAATGGCCAACATCACACTAAATGGACAAAAACTGAAAACTTTCATTCTAAAATCAGGAACAAGACTATGTATATCTAAGTTGTACCAATAACTTATTTTAAAAAATTGTCACTCCTGAAATTGTTGTAGTGCTTTTACAATGTAAGAAACACTTTATTCTAATTATTTCATTTAACTTAAAGACAACTCTCAATGAATTATCACTCCCAGTTTATAGATAAGGAAAGTGGCTGTAGTGGAGAGGAAAAGCATTTTAATCAACATCACACACACAAATCCCCTAGTTGGCTATCTTTTCCTTAGACTTCTTTCTGTCAGAGGGCTCTTCCCTTTGCCTAAAATCTTTCCCAGGCTCCCTGTTGCCTGTGTCTTCATATCTATAATATGCTGACTTATGAAGTCTTTACTTGTCTGTCCCATCCCTGCTCAATCCTAGGGTTTAGCAAGCTTTCTCAGTAATGGTCAAGACAACAAATATTTTAGATTTTATGTGCTATGCATCTGTGCCCCAGTTACCCTTCTCTGTTGTCACATGAAAGCATTCAGAGCTAGTACATAAGATGATATATGCATTATGGTGTTCCAGTAAGACTTTCTTTTACAAGAACAAAATGTGGGCCATATCTGAGCAGCAGGCCACAGTTTTCTTACCTCTAGTTTTACAACACAATCCTTAGAATTGTGGGGAAAAAATCAGAAGTTCTATTATACTTTGGTTTTAATACCATCCTTTTGAAGTGTATATATATATATATATATATATATATATATATATAATGTTTATAAATAAATAAATTTATCTTTATTCAAAACGTTCTCTTTTCTTATGGGTTTTACATTTGGTCAAGTTTCAAGACTGCTTCCCTACTTCCCCAGTGGACATCCAGCTGCTGACAGTTCTCCGCGTCACTCTTTTCTATCTCCCCATTCTTCATTGGTATCTTTCTTAGGTGATAATATTAATTTATATTGGTCATTATCTGATTTCTTCACTATATTATTTAACTTATCCTCTCTTGGGGCTAATTAGTAGTTTGTGGGGTAACACTTTAAGGCCATGCAAACATCCTGCCTCTTGTAAAAAATCTCCCCTTGGAGTTAAAATTCATCAGTGATTCAATATCTATGTTTCTGAGTGTCTGTTTCTGTGTATTACTGTTCTTGCTCTCCTTGTCATGGTACTTCTTAAAAGTGATGTAAATTTGGCCTGAAGATTTGCTCAAAGTCCACCTCATGGTTTAAGTTTCTCTGGGACTGTCCTCCTCAATTTGCTCAGCAATGGAACTATTTCCCTACAGTGGCATTGATGGGAGTGAGATGGTGTCTTAGGTACTTTTTGCATTGCTGAGACAAAATACCCAGCACACAAGGTTAAGGGAAGAAAATTTTATTTTACCTCACAGATTGTGGAGGTTTCAATCCGTAATTGGCTGGCTCCAAAGCAGGGTGGCACATGGCAGAAAGGCATCCCAGAGGAGAAGCAGCATAGCGTGGCCTGGCAGAAAGAAGGCAGCAAATAGTAAGCAACAGCAGCAGCAGAAGCAACAGCAGCAGCAGGCCTGCCTTCTTTCTGTTCCATTTATCCTTTTTGGGCTACCCGCCCTTTGGGTGGTGCCGCCAACAGCCAGAGTAGAGCACGTTTAATCCCAGCATCACATTTTTAATCCCGGCATCACAAACCCTAATGCAGTCATGCTTGAAACTCTGCACCTAGGACCACATGAGGCTTTGGGGAGGGAGGGCATCTACATACAAGCCATAACAGATGGAGAGAGTTATTTCTAATCGCCCCCACACTTTTTTTTAAAGGATGTAGCCTTCTGGGGGAAGCAATGAAAGAAGATCTCCTCATTGTCTCCCTGCCTTGCAGCACCTGAGTTTTGATTTCTGTTTCCACTTACCCTGACAGGTCTACAAATAAAACCTCAAAATTATCTAATTGACAAATATCCTAAAACAAAAGCATCTCCCCAACTCAGTGTACTTCTCAGAGCTCGTGCTTCGCTTGGATTTTTGCCTGTTACTTTCTTGTTATCTTTTTAATATTTAAAACAACATGTTCTTATACGTCATCTAATACTGTTTTCAGTGGGCAGGTGGGTCTGAATCCTGTAGGCTATGATATGTCCCTAGACTATAATCTATACAGGCAGCATTTTCCTTTACCTGCTCTGTCTCAGATATCTCTTTAGCTTTCAAATCTCAGTTAAGGTATCATCTTCCTCATAAAGACTTCTTTGAACAAATCCTTCTTCCAAAATACAATAGATTATTCTTCTACTGTAGTTGGTCATAACATAAATATAGCTTTTTGTCTGACAGTTTTGCATTCCTGTTTGTCTCTTCTAAATTGAGTAGAAATTCTTCGAGAGCAAGAAAGAAACGGACTCATTTTTGTATTGCAGGACTTATTGTAGTGGCTAACATTATGATAGCCCTTAATAGATGTTATGCCAAATGAATGAATGAATGAATGCCGATCTAATTTCCTGTAGGACTGTACTCTTTGAGAACTGATATAGTTTGTGTTTATGTCCTAGGGTCCTAGAGTGTAGTACAGTGTCAGTCACGTAGGGGACTAATGATTATTTGTAGGCAGCGCTCTTTTTGTAAATCTGGAGTTGATATAGGCTAAGGGAAAGAATGACTAGTAAATTATACAGAGCAGGTGACACAAATACCTTAATTCATTGAGTGGGATGTTGGTGATGGTGATAGACATGATGGTAGAATTACTTTGAGTCCCTCAAGGGACACAGTCTGTTTTCCATCCAAAAGAATCAAATTTGGAATGTTTGGGAATTAACAGTTCACAGTTTTTCAGAGATCTGGGCTAGAAAGATGGATGGAGAGATAAGGCAGAATTGAACCAATTCCAGGAGTAGAACAGCTAGTTTCTATTGGTTCTAGGACCGATAGGCTATCTACATATGCATCTATCTGTAGATGTATGAAAGGGGAGCTGGTTCACACAAATCTGAAGGCTGAGAAGTCCCATGTCAGATCACATCTAAAAGCCTTAAAGCCAGGAAAGTTAAGAGCGAGACTGTTAGTCTAAGGCCAAATATCTCTGAACCTCGAGTTACACTGGTGTAGTTCCAGAGTAACTGAAGAAGCTGGACTTCTGATGTCCAAGAGCAGGAGAAGGATATTTTAAATCCAAGAGAGAGGGAGGGAGGGACAAAGGGAAGAAGGAAGAGAGAGGAGAGAGGAAAGGAAAGAGAGAGAGGGAAGAAGAGAATCTTTTCTCCTGTCTTTTAGTTTTACCCAAGTCCCCAGCCAATTAGATGGCACTTTTCCTCATAGAGGACTGATCTTCCCCACACAGTTCACAGACTCAAACGCCAGTTTCCTCTATAAGCACCTTCACAGGCACACAGAAATAATGCTTTACTAGTTCTCTAGGTAATGCTTAAACCAGTCAAATTGATTCATCAAAGCCATCACAGTGGTGCTCAATGGAACAGCTCTTAGGTGTTTTGAGCCTAGCACAGAAAAGCTTCTCCTTAGGCTAAGGCCAATTTTTCTTAGCTGTTGCAGTGAGGGCTAAATTTGTAGGCAGGATAGTAATTTTCTGGTGATGTACTCAAAAAATCTTTGTTTACCTGTTGAGTACAAAAAGTAAGCATTTGTCTACTTCCCAGATTTTCAGCTCATCTTGCTCCTCATGTGGTAAAAATCTGAGCATTCTAGGAATTGGATTTAATAGAGGGTCTTTGTTTTGCAAACATTCAAGGAAAAAAAATGAGGTTAGCTGGGCATTTAAAGATTGGGGTCTGTAAATGGCATCGCCAGAATTACAATCTAAGCATGATGACTGCAGTTTAAGATTTATTCTTTTCATGGCTCTTCTGTGTGAACACAGGCATAGCATCATTTACTCTGTAATGGGTAAAGTACCAAGAGAATATGGTATCGTTTTCCTTTCCTGACTTTCAACGCCTATAGAATTGGTTTCAATGAACACATTGGTGAAAGTTGTACCAATTGGATTTGTTTTATCCATATGTAGTTAAAATGAAAGAATCACCAAAACAAAGTATTTTGTTACTTCTGTTCTGTTTACAGGTTCTTTCCCGTGTTGTATTTAGGCTGTCCCAGTTACTCTGCACATAGCAGAACCTGTCAGTGGCTTGTTGTAAATGGGTTTTCACAGGGTGGCCAGGCTGTTCTGACCATTTTCCCAGGGAGAGCTCTGCCAGGCCTATGGTACCCTGGTGCTTGAAGTCTACTTTTGGAGGTGGCCTCCCCTTAGGCGGTCATTCTGAAGAGCCTTTCAAGAACCTGAAATGTTGCCATTGGAGTGTTTCCCAGAAGGAAATTGAACCACAATTTTTTGAAGTGCAGGGAACTCTCTACCAGGAGTATGTCATGTGTCTAGACATATTCTGATGTGTTTTTCATTACAATAATGCAATAATGTGGGCTGTACCAAATGATAGAGTAAATTCATTAAGATTGTTTTCTTGTCCATTTGTTTCACAATACTCAGTTAAAGGGACACTATGAACTATGAACTACCTGTGTGTGGCATCTGCCTTCTTTGTTTTGTTTTCCCTTGTAACCTCTTTGTACTTGATTAATGTTTTCTCTTTCCCTATCATTTTCCCCACATTTTGTTCTAAACAGTGTAGAAAAATAAGAGTTTATCAATTCTACTCTATTCCATAACTGATTAGAGAGGGGGGATAAAAAACCACCCCTGGACTGACTAATAGAGAACTAGGGAATTACCAATAAATCAGCAGTTGCATAAGGGAGAGAATGAAATTTAAGGAAACTCGGACCTCTGCTGCCATGAGGAAAATAAATGAGACAATGTAGAGTCATTATAAGAAAACTGGGTGGTCTACAAGAAAGAGAGCAGATTGTTCAAACTGACATTTGAAGAATCAGCCTGAAGTTGTTGCCTGAGACTAGTTGCTGGTTTGTGTGGTTTTTTTCTGGTGTCCTAACAAAATGTGCTTTATTCGTGGAATACTTGAGCACTGGCTGACAAGGAAGGCTCTGAAATATAGGATGATTGAACTTCCTAGTCTCAGAGGTGTGCTTCTTAGTTCGAATGCCAAGTTCAGGGACCCTTACCTTAAGCCTCTCCCTGGAATTCCAGTTGTACTGTCTGTGACGCAGCAGGAATCAGAGGACACCTGCAGGAGGAAGATGTTCCCTTTTCACCACTTGCATTCACTTCCTTGTGAGAGGGATGGTTCCTGGATAGCCACTACCTGCTACCAGCCTCAGTTTATAGTGAGAAGTGGGACGCACAGATTTCTGGGGCAAACAAATCTACTGGCTTAGGCTGTTCTCTGTGGTTTGGACTTTTGTTGCCATTGTCTTAACCCACTGAACTTCCTGGCTTCTCAGCTCTCTCCTGCTTTTACCTCCAGGATCCCTTTCCTTCTCCTCACCTCGTCTGGCTTCCGGACTTCTACTCTCTGTTTTTATTTCTGACCACAAATAACCATGTTTGCCCATGTAGTTGTTTCCCAATTCCTAAATGTTAAGGGACTTGGAGCCTCTGTTCCAAGGTTGCAAGCTTGGGCCATGGGCCAGTTCTGACCTGCAGTTATGTTTTGTTTGGCATATCTGGGCTTTGTTTGCATTGTATTTCAGAAATTGTACCAATTACTAACATTTTAAAAATTTTGGAAGATTTCACGTTAAAATCTGAACTTCTGACTTCCCATGAAAAACTGAAAGATTTGCCAACTAACATATAGGCAGGTATTTCAGCTTCTACCTTTAGTTTGCAGTCATTTTCACCCTTCCCTACTTCTCTTCTGGCTACATGGTTGTAAGTATTTTTAAGAGTAGAATGTCTTAGTCATTTCAAGCTACTCTAACTCTAACTCTAATACCATAGAGTGGGTGGTTTATAAACAATAGAATTTATTTCTTAACATTCTAGAAGATGGAAATATGCCATCAGAATGCCAGGATGTTCATGTTCTGGTGAGGGATCTTCTTCAGAAAGGAGACTGGAGCATTCTCTGGGGTGTCTTTTATAAGGGCACAAGTCCTAATCATGAGGGCTCCATTCTTCTTACCTAAATTAGCTCCCAAAGACCCCACCTCCTAATACCGTCCCTTTAGGGGTTAGGATTTCAACATATGAATCTTGAGAGGGCACAGACATTCAGTTTATAACAGAGGTACTTGAGAAATAAATCCTTATTTACCCTAGTCTTTATATTTAAAAAATATCATGTCATTTAGTCTTGCTAGCCACCTGATCTTAACAGCTCTTGAATTGATGACCATTAGGGTAGATGTAAGTAGATTTTGGCTCCAGGTTTGAGTCTAGAACTGCTGCTTGATGCTTCTCTAGTTGTGCCTATGCCCACTCCACTGTCTTTACCTGGCTGTTTTAGTCTCCTTGATAACTATACCCTTGTGTAACACGTTTGAAAGATGACATCCCAAATGCCAGAGAATATCATGCAGGTTCCTGTTTATGCTTGTCAAGGTTATCAAGATTTTCATTATAGAACATGATGTTTGTAGGTGTGCTAGTGTGGACATTTTCTCTGACACTAAACACTCAAAAATACGTTCCTCATGTTTTTGTGCTGCTCTTATCGTTGTCATTGTTTTTCAGTTCACCACTTCCAAATGGAATTAAAGCTATTAAAAAAATCTAATCCTACTTCATGTAACTCAATGTATCATCTGCAAACCCTGGTTAGAAACTATATGCTCTGTCAGAGAAGGATGGAGAATAATCTGAGGGAATGCATATCACAGTATTATAAAGAAAAGTGATCGTGTTATAGCTAACCACTGCATAACAGTTGATAATACAAACTCTGCAACCAGAATCTTTGAATTAATATGTTTGTTCTGCCACCGTCTGGCTGTGAATAACCTTGGAGTAATTACTTGATTGTATACAAAGGTAAATGGGACCCAATTAATACCAACAAAGAAGCTTAGGGTGTAATAGATGAAAAGATGCTTAAATAATAGATACTATGGATGTAATAATTGTTGATTCAGCCTAGAAGAGTGGCCAGGAATGAAGGGAATCCTACCAAGTGGGGGCATGAAAGGTTTCATAGAGGTGTTCAATCCTTCTTGGGGGAAAAATTTTGAGGAAGTAGAAAGGAGTTGCCACGAACTCAGAATCCATTCATGTTCATCCAGTCCAAGATTGTAAGGTCAAGCAACTCTCTAAAGAGCAGACAGATGACTGATGTCAGTTTGTGCATTTCTTGAAGTGGAAAAGGACTGGTATCCTAGACCAATTATCAACTTCTGCAAAACCTGAGCAGAGTTGTTACAAGACACCCCAAAGATTTTGCTACTGCTGTCAACCTTGAAGTCCTAAAATTCACTCTGTATTTCAGATATTGTAAAATGCCTATAATAAGAACATCAACTCTCTAGACTGAATAATGCTCCTTCCTATCAGTAACAGAACAGAATTTGTGTACCCTAAAACTGCAAGAGACCCTAGACATCATTTGGTTTAACTCCTTCATCAAACAGCCAAGAACGTTAAATCCCATAGAGAAAAAGTAAATTTTATAAAATAATTATTATAACTGAAAAGCCTGACACAAAAGAAATATTGAGATGCTTTTGATTTTTCATATTGTTGGAAGTGGCATAAAACAAATATTACTACTGAAAGTCTTGCTCTAACAATTGTGTATACAGTTGTAAAAGGGCTGCATTTTTACCACCTTA
>RJWT010018745.1:0-18708 GCA_004365215.1 Cuniculus paca
TGTTTGGGCCATTATAGAGGCCCAGTAAATATCAGTAATGTTTTCTCAGCTATTTTAGTTCTCTGTCTTGGTCAAGGTCAAACTAAACTAATGTTGTGGGCCTTAGCTTTAGAGAGAAAAAACAAAAACAAAAAAACAGTCTGCCTCACATTTCAAATAGAACTATGGTTTTAAAGATTGTTATTGAAAGAACACGTTTTCTATTGCTAATGCACACAGCAAATATACACCAAAGGTCTTACAGCATACAAACCGATGCAGGCTGGCAAACCGATGTGGGTAGTGGGTGAGTCCAGGGGTTGGTCTTACCTCTTCCTAATGCAAGCAAGTTAGAAGAGAAAAAAATACATACACTCTTCCCATGAAACACAGCTTCCTACTCAAGTAACTGTCCCCAAGCACATCAGAGATCAACATTTGTATTTCCAGTTACTTGAGAGGCTGAAGCAGGAAGACTGCCAACATCAAGGTCATCCTAATCAACTTAGTGAGACGTTGTCTCAAACGGAAAAAATAAGTAGGGGTTGGGATATAACTCAGTGGTCAAGTGCCCCTTGGTTTGATCTGCCAGTCTAAAAAATTAGGCTGTGAGGATGAAAGTCACTTGACATGAAGGCTGTCGATAGAAGACCGTTCTCAAGCTAGAAGACGCTATGGTGGCTCTAAGCCAGCCAGTTAAATGCTTGGAGCAGACACAATCCAAGTGCCATTCTGGGAAAATCTGAGCCATAGCGAACGTGCACTACCACTACCATCACCACAACAAAACAAAAACAGGCTGCCCTGAAGCAGGACGCGTGGGGTGGTTTATTTAGAGTGCCTCAGTAGGAAAATGGTCTGCTGTCTTCCCTACAGACTGTGTCCCTGCACGGCGCGTCTCATGCCCCCTACTGGACAAAGCAAATAGGTCTCCGAATTAGAGAGTGGCTGTGCCCCACCCCTCCCCTTGGGGGAGAATCCCGGGCCAGGGAGCAAAGAACGCTTTTCTTTCTCTTGCATTTCTCTCCTGCACCCTCCAGTACCTTGTCCAGAAAGACTAGCCAGATGCTCCTTTCTCTTGATCCTAAGAAAAAGGAGGGACTTCGGGGCTATGCAAAGCCGGGAGGAGATGATGTCAGCGCTTTTGCACGGAGGGGTCGGGGGTGGGGCAGAGGGGAGCCAGAGGCCCGGGAGCGCGCGGCCCACGTCAGGGGAGCCAGGGATAAATAGGTCGCGCCATGGCCGGGCCGGCCGCGCTCCGAGCTGCCCGGGCGGTGCGCGCCCCCGAGGCCCAGCGCTGGTGCCCGTGCTCCAGACGGCGGAGCTCGACAGAGTTGGGACGGGGACCTCTCCGGCGAGCCCGAGGACTTGCTCCGGCTCCTCCTGCACCTCTCGGTAGGCTCGGCTGCCGAGGTCCGGCGGGGCGTGGAGCGCGAAAGCAGCGCCATGGTCCCCTGCGTCCTCGCCGCGCTGCTCCTCTGGTTGCGCCTGGCGCCAGGCGTGCGCGGCGCGCCCTGCGAGGCGGTGCGCATCCCCATGTGCAGCTCGATGCCCTGGAACCTCACGCGGATGCCCAACCACCTGCACCACAGCACGCAGGAGAACGCCGTGCTGGCCATCGAGCAGTACGAGGAGCTGGTGGACGCCAACTGCAGCGCCGTGCTGCGCTTCTTCCTCTGCGCCATGTACGCGCCCATCTGCGCGCTCGAGTTCCTGCACGACCCCATCAAGCCCTGCAAATCCGTGTGCCAGCGCGCGCGCGATGGCTGCGAGCCGCTCATGAATCTCTACAACCACAGCTGGCCAGAGAGCCTGGCCTGCGATGAGCTCCCCGTCTACGATCGCGGGGTGTGCATATCGCCCGAGGCCATCGTCACTGACCTCCCGGAGGGTGAGGCACAGGGGAGGGCGGCGGGAGGTGCTGCCCGGACTGAGGCTGCCACCTGAGAGCCCCTTGGGCGTGGCTCACTTCCCAGGCTTGGAGGAGGTGGGAAGAGGTGGGGAAGACTACTGTACCGGACATTTGAGCTGTAGGGAACAGCAGGATGCTCTATGAATGGAAAAAAAAATGTTTATGCCCGCACTCTGGGAGGCTGAAGCAAAAGAAGCGCTAGATAGAGCCCAACCTGGGCAATTTACCAAATTAGCGAGGCCTGTATTTAATTGTAATGTAGAAATGGAGATGTTACACAGTGCAAAGACCCTGAATTCCATCCTCAGTAACAAATAAATAAATACATAAATAAATAAATAGATACTGGTTACAAGGGAGCCATAGGCAATGTTTTTTATCAATTATAACAGAAATAATACCAGTGCATGGTGTGTGTGTGTGTGTGTGTGTGTGTGTAGTGTTTTGTCTGTTGCATGCATTGACTCTTAATTCACAATCCCACCAGGCAGGGGTTAATCATCTAGTTGCTCCTTCTTGAAAGATGTTCTGAAAGGGCAGTCCTGCTCTTCCCTCTCTACCCCACCAGGAGTGAGGTTTGTAGATGCAGCAGTCCTGTGAAATGGGGGCCTCTGTTTCCTGGGTACTGACCAGCAGCCAAGGACTGTGGCATTTTAGCTAATCTGATCTCGGCTTCTTTATGACCCTCCTCCTTTCTCTTTGGCCATTTCGCTGCTTTTGTTGGATGAGGCAGGACTAACCTCACTTCTTGAAATGAAACCTTAGAATAGTTCTGCATTATTTTATCCAAGTTTTCTCTAAAACAGGTTGTTCCCAGTTAGAGATGATGTTATGCCAACGCATGACCTCTGAGTGGAGCCCTCAACATGAACAAGGAGCAGTTAAGTGGAGAGGCAAATTGAAAGTCTTCTCTAATTCTGAGTTTAAAAACATATATTTATTGTTTAAGTTTTTTTTCAGCACTGGAGATTGAGCCCAGGGCCTCCCACTGAACTAAATCCTTACACTTTACAAATACACACACACACACACACACACACTTTTTTTTTTTTCTGAGACAGGGTCTCACTAAGTCACTAAGTTACCCAAGCTGGGCTGGAACTTGGGGTCCTTCTGCTTTAGCCTCCCAGGGTGCTGAGGTTACAGCTGTGTGCCACCATGCCTGGTAGTGTCTGGTGTCAGCTGTGAGCTGTTTTTTGCCTTGCAAAATGTGAAGCGGGGATTTAGAAACACTCTGACTATTTTGATTAAACTGAGAGGGAGAGCCTCACTCAGGAGGCTGAGGCAGGAGAATGGCCATGGGTTTGAGGCCAGTCTGGGTTACACAGTTCAAGGCAAGCCCTGTCAAAAAACAGAACAAAGTGAAACAAAAATTTAAACCGTCACACGGAAAATCAATGTTTTAACATAGCTTTGAAAGGGAGCAGTGTAATGTATCCAGGTGGGTTAAATGGATTTGCATTGGCCTCACTTTGTGCTTGGGGAGGCAAAGTGTCACCTGAAAGACCTCTTTCCTTAGCCTGGAGGTGTCCTTCTGAAAGAAGCAGCTGACCATCAGTGCTGTCTTTACTTTCTACTACTACTGTTAGTACCGTTGTCAGATGGTTTCTTATTGCAGTTGGGCGAAAGCCCCACTCACTGATGGATCCACACGGTGGTGTGTGTTTCAGATGCGAAGTGGTTGGATGTCACCCCAGATATGATGGTTCAAGAAAGGCCCGTGGATGTGGACTGCAAACGCCTCAGCCCTGGTCAGTTCTGCCTTCATCCGTCCTCCCATTCCTCCCCGCAGTGACTCTTCCTGTGCTCCTTTCTAACTTCTTATCAACCTTTGGCATTTTTTAGATCGGTGCAAGTGTAAAAAAGTGAAGCCAACGTTGGCAACATACCTGAGCAAGAACTATAGCTATGGTGAGTCGTTGCACCCAGCAGTTCACTTTGGGGACTTGACAAACTGTCTGCTAGACACAGTAAATATGGCTCATGGTTTTTTTAACCAATTATGCAGCCTGTCGATGGCACAATAATAATTAGATGAGGTCTTGCTTTTCTGAGTCAATTGAATGGAAACAGAGTAAATGACCTGGGTGCCAGCAGTTACATGGATCAGATTTAAAGTGGAACATCTTGTAGCAGTCATCTTAAAAGTGCTATTAAAAAAGGCACATCTCCCTTATTCTTTTTTTAACACTGTCCTGTGGCTGGAGGTCTGTGGATTTCATGATCTAAGGCCCAGAGAATTAAGATCAGTCTGTGCATCTTTCACTTATAAATAACTACAAATATTTAACACCCTAAAGAAATTATGAGGCAATATGTTAATCACAAATCCTATGGCTGCAGTATCAGAATAAATGTTCTCCTCTCTTATTTGAAAGGACTGTTTAGCATTTTCTTCAAAGAAAAAAGTTAATCATGATATTTTAAATGTTTTAATTAATTTTAATTCTTCTGTCATCCTTTGAAGGTACCATTTCACTAAAAATATGTTCTTTAATTTTTTTTTTCTCTCTGGACTATTTTATATTTTGACGCATTGTTTTAATTATTTTTGCAGAAATAACAGAAAACTGTTGGGGGGGAGTGTTCAGTGTATTTGCTAGCTTAGCTTTCATATTTCAAAGTGAAATTTTATATCAGTAAGAAAATTTGGATAATACATCACATGATAGTAGGAAGATCACAACAGTACAAAAATATTAAAAAAAAAACTGTATCTAAACCATCAGATTGGAGACTCCCATATAGCCATTGTGGATAATTCAACAACAAAATAAGCACATAATCTTTTCCAGTAGCTTTTATCTTGAAACCCATCCTGTGTGGATGTTGTTGTAGTGAGATCTGCATAGTACCTCATCCAACCTGATCCAGCCTTAGGTGGGCGTTAGCAGTGTGTCTGCCAAGCTAGTCTCTGGGGCGTCGCGGCCTTGCGGCAACTTCGAAGATAAAACATTTTTCTATTCAAGTGCTTTTGGCTCCTTCATAAGGCAACTTTAGGATGGAATCCAAGACAGACCCATATTAGGCTAATTACAAGTCCATGGGAGGCAGGAATAATAGCAAGGAACCAAAGAGGCCAGAATTTAAAGCCTGATCAAAGACAATAACATGAACAGCCACCTGTAATAACAGCTCACCCCAGGCCTTCCTTTGTCAGTTTGGGAAATTAAAGGATTGAGAACAGCAATGCCCAGAGATTCCTTGCAGTTAGAAAATGTTATGACTCTAATAATTTTTTCTGTTAAGCAGAATAAGGTCAAGCATTAGAGGGGTGATTGAGGGAATACAAATTTCGCAGTGTCTTTGCAATCGGAGAATAGGTAATATTCACTCCAAATCATCACAAGGGAGCACAGAAATAAATAAATGCTTCTCTGAAATTTTTGCTGACCTCAAGGCAGAGCTTTTCCATCTTGTAGTGTGATTTAGAACTTCTGAGACAGTGGTAACAATATGGGATGTTTTGCATTTAGCATATGACTCTGTGGGCTTTTTGCCTGCATTGGGGTTGCTTGGACATGACCATAATTACAGGAGTGATTCTTTAATAGCAGCTCAAGATTTGGCTCCAATGTACCTGTCTTAGTTTTTTTTCCCCAAAGGCTCCAACAACACTTATCTGGATTTTTAAATTGTAGTTATTCATGCTAAAATAAAAGCCGTGCAGAGGAGCGGCTGCAATGAAGTCACAACTGTGGTGGATGTCAAAGAGATCTTCAAGTCCTTGTCCCCCATCCCTCGAACACAAGTCCCGCTCATCACGAATTCTTCCTGCCAGTGTCCTCACATCCTGCCCCATCAAGATGTCCTCATCATGTGTTACGAGTGGCGCGCAAGGTTAGCTTTGAGGGGCACTGGGACCTGCATGCGGCTTACACAGCACAGAGCTCACTTCGGAGCCACAGTTAAAACACACACAGACAAGCACACGCAGTCACACAGGACAAAACAGCCCTGGGCATTCTTTCTAAATAAGTAATGTTAATAGAATGTTATGTATCCTAAGTATCAACTTCTTATGGAATGAAAGAAAAATGAAAAATAAGATAATTTGCCTAAAGTCTTTTAAAAACAATTTCAGGATTCATTGATTTCAAGAATATATAGGAAAGTCACTATTTTGAGTAAGAACAATTCAAGTCCTTGCCAGGCAAAATACAAACAAATGAGTACACTTCGCAAACTCACACAGACTCTCCAGCTGGGAATTTTTGTCTCCAAATCCTTTTCCTGATCATTGTTTCATATTGTCAGTGCATTCTTCTAACAAAGTCAAACTCTTCAGTCCAGGTTCCAGAATGGGCCCCATCACTTACTACAATATAGTTCCCCAGGAAAATCATGCATTTGTATCTAACAAGTCATCCTTTTACTTTCTGCTAGGTGTGCTTATGTGTTTCTTTTTGGTGTAGGCCAAGACTCCATTGCTCCAAAAAGAAAACAAAAATAGCTTTTAAAATTGACCTCAGTTGGACAATTTTGTTTTTTGTTGTTGTTGCTGTTTTCTTGAGACAGGGTTTCTGTGTGCAGTTCAGGTTGGCCTTGAACTCATGATAGAGCCCAGGCTGGCCTCGAAATTGTGGTAATCCTTCCTGCCTCGGCCTCCTGAGTGCTGGGATTGCAAGTGTGCACCACCATGCTCGTCTTGACAACTTCTTGTGTATTTCATCCATACGTGTATGCTTCCTCACAGGCTGCCTTGTATTCTTGACTTCCAAGCCATCCTACTCACATCTCCTCTCCCTTAAGAGGCAATTCATGTTTCTAGCTGGCCCTATCTCCTGCAGTGCTCAGTGCAGTGGGGACAGCAGGTTGCTAGTCATTAAATTCTGTTTGGACAGATGAATGGATCATAGATTCACCTTAGTACAAATGTTTTTGGATGACTGAGATTTATGAATTCACGAAAGATACTGATGATAATTGGGGAAAATGAGTTGGTAAGGATGTGCAAAGGAGATTTTGCAAAAATTGGAAGAGGTGTGCATCATGAGACTCATAAAGGGGTTAAAACACAATGTTGTTTTAACATTCGTTAAAACCAAGTGGTGCAGAGTAGACAAATAAAACAGAGCAAAAGTTATCAAAACAGGTGGCAATACATAATAGAATGCTTTATAATAAAAGAACTATACCAAATCGACAGAAAACAAATGTTTGTTCATGTTACAAATATACTTATTTGGGGAAAAAAAAAGTATGTTTTTTCACTTTATATTGAGCTGTAATGTAGGTTAAATTGGCAAATATTTTAAAATTTAAAGAAGATACAGTTAAGTGACTATACTGTGATATGTGAAAGGCAAAATAGTTTGTAAAAAACTATAAAAGTAATCTATGAAAGTAGAAAGGAAATAGCAATATACATATTTAACCATATAATATTATGTACATAAAAATCACAATTACAAATAGGCTAATAAAAGTTGAAAAAAAATTCATGAGTTGGTGTGACAAAGAATTGATGATCTTATTCTAAAAAGAGTTTATAGAAAATCAGTATTAGAATATAGTAATATGTATGCATAAATTCATGTAGTTTCAGAAAAAATACAAATAATAAAAGTTAAGGAATGTCCTTTTTTCATTTCAAAAACCAAATAAAAAGACTATTTTTACCTGACAATGTTAGCAAACTGGATGAAAGAATAGTCATTTTGTAAACAGTTTGGCACTGTGTACTGAAAATCTTTTTAAAAATATTCTTTGACCTGATTGTTCCACTTTTAGAAATTTGTCCCAAAGAAATAATAGATCAGCGCTCACTACCTTATACAAGGAATTCAACAGCACTGATAATGACAAACAAAAAGAAGTCAGGTTTCAATAGAAGTAAATAATTAAGTGGATATTCATAGTTGCAATATTGTATTGTTTAAAGTTAATGTTTGAGCTTTTATTGCAGTATCAGTGAATGTGTATAATGAGGAAAGGAAATGTAGAGTACTATTTAAATATGTAGTGTGATCTAAATATTATCTGTGTGTGTGTCTATATATATACTTGAACAAGGGAGAATATAAGGAAATACAAATAGTATATACATTTAAGATATGTGGATGATGGGGATAAGGGTTGTAGAATAATGTTTTTATGATTTTCTATCTTTTAAGGTTTTTACTTTTGCAATCAAAAGCTACTCTCTAAGATAAATTACCTTTCTTTTAGGATGATGCTTCTTGAAAATTGCTTAGTAGAAAAATGGAGGGATCAACTTAGTAAAAGATCCATAGTAAGTATAATTGGTAACGCTGTGAATATGGAAATAAATGCATGTAAGGAAATTCTGTGCAATTTGGGAATTTTTCACATTGTCTCATCTGCAAGCTCTCATGCAAGCCAGCAGTAGCAACAATCTTTGTCTTTTGAATAAGTAGCTAAAAAGTATAGCTAATTTTATCAGAAATCTATCATCTGAATTCAGTTAATTGAGTTGTATTCAATTCTAATGTGCTAGCTATTTCCAAATTTAAAAGTTGTTTATTACCATTGTTTTAAATGTATTAAGTTACTTTAGCAGAATTAATATTCATTGAACCTAAAACCAATATATACTCTATATTAAGGATATACAAATATCCAGATACCTAGTTCTATAATTCATACCATCACTAAATATAGCAAAATCTTTCCCTATATTTAAAATAAGGTAAGACTTCTATCAAAAATAATATGCAAAAATGAATTGTTTTTTGGTCAAATAATTTTAATGACAACATCATAGAGATATTGATAATTCAGTTAGAGGAGGTAGAATGTTTTTTTCCCCCCAAAATAAGAAGTCATACCAGAACTAATGATATCAAGTAATTGGTTTGAAATTTTTAGAGCAACTCCCTCTCCTGAAAAGAAGCTTAAACGTACTCAAGAGAATTTATGTTTTGGGGTTCACAAAAGGAACTGGTCCTGCCTGTGTTCTCTAGTTTGTGTGAATAAAAATACTTGGCTAAGGAAAGAGTGTATGTTGATAATTGACTTAGAGAGAATGCATTTATACTGTGGCATTCTTCACTCAGAGCATGTCCATGTAACAGAACCAAACACTTGTGCTAATTCTGAGCTAAAAACACATAGCAGAAAGCTCAAAATGTGCTCCAGAGTATGAGTAGCGTTGCGAGACAGACAGTTCTAGGAGAATTGGTTATCTGGTTTCCAAGCATATAGTAGATTAGTAACATCCATGGAAGGTAGTTCGAACAGAAGGACCTGTGATTGCAGAGGAAAATAAAGCTTCAGGAATCACAGATCTCTGGGCCATTCTCTTTGGCAACAAATATTCCTGTATATTTCAATAAGAATTTCAAAAAAATCAACATACATTAATAAATTTTTTATTTTAGAATAGACTAGAATATTCTCTAAGAGGGGAAGGACAGTGTTTGCCTTCTTATTGCATTTCTGGTACCTAGAACTCTGCCTGGCCTGTGATGCCGCTCAAATGTTTTGCCAGATGAAACAGACCCTAACAAAGAAGGATCATATGTGTTCTAACATAAATGGTTTCTATCCAAGTGGACTCTCAGTTGTGTCTTACACGAGCAATATAAAGGATACATCTTTTGTTTTCAGGGAAATGTGGTTATCCAGAATGACTCATTTCCTAACAGCCTAGGTAGCCAACACTTTAGTAGCTCACGCTAATCCCCCTTATCCATAGTTTCATGTCAGACAGTTTGTTAACTGGGGTCAGTCGTGGTCCAAAACCACAGTGAAATACAGTGAGGTGTTTTAAGACAGAGAGGCCATGTTGGCTTAAATTTATTATAGTACATTGTTAATGATTTTTGTTATTATTGCTGTTCATTTTTTAGGGTCCCTAGTCTATTAATTAAACTTTATCATAGATAAGTATGCACAGGCAAAATGCATAGATTTGTACTATTCCACAGTTTCCACCACATGCTGAGGATCCTGGAACATATCTCCAGTGGATAGGAGAAGATACTGTGCTGCTGGAATCTCCAGCCCACTGGCCATGGACCACTACCTGTCCATGGCCTGTTAGGAACCAGGCCATACAGCAGGAGTTGAGTGGCAGTTGAACAAGTGAATATTCATCTGCATTTGATGCTGCTCCCTACTGCTCACATTACGGCCTGATCCAACGCATTAGATTCTCATAGGAGTGCGAAACCTACTGTGAACTGTATGTGTGAGGGGTCTAGGTTGTAGAATTCTTCCAATCAGCCTGGGACCACCACCACACCAGTGTGGGAAAAAACTGTCTTCCATGAAACTGGTCCCTAGTGCCAACAAGGTTGGGGATCCCTGTTGCACTAGATGTACTTGGGCTTTCCATTTTCATTTGGATGTGAGTGAGCATGTGAGTATGGTAAGAATCATCTGACTTGCTAGTGAGCTTGAGTAAGTTTCTTTCAGCCTTATCAAATCTTTTTTTGAGGGATTTTCAGGGTAAGAATGTTGCCTTGTAGGGCTGGTGGTAAAAAGTTCAAGAGAGAGGACCTTTGGCTCTAAAGACAATGATGACTTTGAATCCTGTTGAGATATTTACCAGCTATATGACTTTCTACAAATGACCTCTCCATGCTTGTTTACTGGTTGTGGCATCCATAACTGCTTTTGTGAGTTTCAAATAACTGAACTCATGTGGAGACTTAATCATGTGTTGAACAGGTACATAGTGCTCACCACGGGGTAGTTATAATTGGAGTTCTTGAGATATTACATTACAAAAACATTGCACTGATGTTTCACATCGCATGGATAATGTCTGATCTTGCTTTATAGCACAAAGGGGTGAGTTGTGTCTGGTGGTCATGTTTACAAATTGTCTCCCAGCAGTGGGAAGAGAGGCTGCAGGAACAGCGGAGAACAGTTCAGGACAAGAAGCGAACAGCCGGACGCACCAGTCGTAGTAACCCCCCCAAACAAAAGGGAAAGCCACCGGCTCCCAAACCCGCCAGCCCTAAGAAGAACATCAAAGCTAGAAGTGCACAAAGGAAGACAAACTCGAAAAGAATGTGAGCTAACTGCTTTCAGAAATGGAGACTTCCTTACAGCATGAGGCCGGGCATTGCCTGGGACAGCTGATGTAAGGCCACACACCCCTTGCCTTAAGGATTTACACAGTCCTGTTCATAGCTACATCTTGCAGCATTTTCTTTATTGATTTGCTTCCATTTTTCCTTGTAAGCCACTGCAAGCCATATGGGTGGTTGGCACTCTGGTATGGCAGGTGTAATAATTAAAGCTGGTCGAAAGCATTTTTCGTGTTCAGAGTGGCCCAGGTGCACACTCTTTTGGCCTCCGTGTAGGGGAAATAGGCTTTTGTTCTTACTGTTTGACCTAATATGCGCATTGTAAAATGAATGCCATATTTGAAATGAAACACTTTAATTTTGTAACAAAATATTTTATTTCCGTTTGACTTCTCTTAGAACCTTAGTGACATTTTAAAATGTGACTGAAAATATGCTTCTGAAGAGAGCAAGAGAAATGAATGTTGAAGAGATCTTTACATGTTTACTATCTGCAGGAAGAATGGGGATTTTTGAAAAATCGGGGGAAGTAGGATATGGGAAATTGTTATGTGTACAAGAAGACTTTCAGCTCTGTTTTTAGCTAGAAACTCTAAAAACTAAAACAATAATGATAAATAAAAAGGAGCGGCAGAGAGACAGTGCTCTGATTGTTGTTTTCTGGTTGCCATGCCATGATGGAGATGTACTTATCCCACGATAACAGTGCTTGTTGTTAATAACTTCTATGAAGAGCTGGAATGGGGGGAGTTCGTTTGTCCCATCGCTATGTAGGTACCAATTCGTGGGTCAGCCCTAAAGGTTTTATGCCCACAGAAGAGATGTGAGACTCCTCTGATGGCTCAGGAGATTCCAGTGTTCTGATTGCCAAACTGGAGAGAATTTTTTCTCTGCAAATGCAGGCACTTAAAGCAATGCCTGTGGGGCTGTGGTACAAGGGCTGGGATTCCCAGGTTCTTGGACCATGACAGCCACCACACACCAGCCCTGTGCCTATGAAGGTGGACAGAGATCCACTTGTCCACTTGCTGTGTATTGAAGAAGCAGAACCATCAGAAAGTTTAAGAGTTATGTCTCCTGGAGATTTGCCATGATCTCTGCTCCTCCGAGGAGGTTAAGTTGACATGCTCCATTCACATAAGATAATTAAAGACATGATTTGATTTCACCTTTGTAGTCATTGGGACTCAAAAGTGAAGTGTGACGGCAAGCCAAAGTGGAAACAGAGAAGTAGGATCAATAAGAAATCTGCTATGCATGTCCAGAACCTTCTGAAAGCTTCATCTAGGGCTGCTACCTCAGGATAATAGAGTTAAAGAAACCCAGTAGATCCATTCACATAAGGGTGTCAATAAAATACTCAGTGTGTGGTCTTGTTGAGTAAAACCAAACCTCTTTGGCCCCTAAGGAAAGCCTGTTAGGGGTTCTGCACAGCGTCCAAACTTAAAGACCCTTGCAAAAGCCATGCAAAGCCATGAGCGGCCTATCTTACCCCCTTAGGAATCAGCAGTTCCATGGGGGAGAGGAATAGAAATGGAACATGCTACTCTTTGTAGAAAAGGAGGAAACACAAGTTTTAAAGAACAAAACTGAATATAATAAAGATTTGAGAATGGCTTTACAAATCTAAGCAAAGCTTACACTGACTATTTTTATTGAAATTATATGTTTTTACACAAAATATTAACTAAATTAGTCAAGTTTATGAGTTTGATTGGGTGGTATAAATTAACCAGGCCATTGATTGGTTTTTATGAAAAGTCAAAGGTGAGCTCTAGCCCATCCTGAGAAAACATAGACCAGTGTGGGAATGGCCTCATATGAGCTTCAAAAATATGGTTTTGTCACTTAAAATATTTTCTTTACCTAAACACATGTGAGGGGAGATAAGTATAAACATATGGAAAGGAGAATTGAGGTTCTTGAGATTTTTTAATCAGGAAAAACACATGTTGCAATACTTTATATTTATTGATAAACATAAAACTGTGGGTAACTGGAGGCATGCCCTTTTTCTTGCTCTCTTAATACCACAGTAAACATGTATTCTCTGTCAGCACTAAATAAATGCACAGAAAGGGCTGGGGATCTAGCTCAGTGGCCTAAGCACTTGCCTGGAGAGTAAGGTCATGAGTTCAATCCCCGGTGTCACAAAAAAAAAAAAAAGTTTATTCCTGCCCAGTGGGCGCAAGGTCATGAATTCAATCCCCGGTGCTGCAAAATAAATAAATAAATAAATAAATAAATAAATGCACAGAATCAAAAGAATGTAATTAAAATCCTACCTAATTCCACTTACCATGACACACAAGTATTCATGGTTACTTTCTGGCATGTAATTCTTCAGGTGTTTCCCACGCAAATTTACATAGTGACTCAAAAAAATAATAATAAAGGTAGGAGTCTACTGTGCATTCTGTTTGAAAGGCTTCCTCCTTCACGCAGGTCTTTACCAAGATTAGTCCTCATGTCAACAAAGCTGACTTTGTCTCTTTCATAATTACTGTGTTGAGTTCTGTGGTATTTATCACTGAACAAACCCTTATGCTGTCGCAGGTTGTTAAGTAAACATACTTAATAATAATAAATATCTGGGGAGCTAAGTGTCTGTCCACATCCTTAATTAGTTCCTTGGGACAATTTTGTTTAAGTAGCCTGTCGGGTCAAGGAATATGCCCAATATGAAAAATTCTTGACTATTTTGTCCACCATGCTGTGGACTGCTTGAACTGGCAAAATCTGACTTTTCCAAACCCTTCTCCTCCATAATTTTATAAATGTGAGCTTGGCACAAGAAGTGCCCTGTAGTGAACTGATTTCTTTCATGGGTAAGCCACCAGCTACAACATTATCCATGCTTTCAACACCCAGGAAGCTGCATAATTGAAGGCTCGAACATCTAAAAGGGAATGCCATCTATAGATAAATGGATGGATTGATAAGTAGGTAGGTATACATGTAGGTGATAGGTGGAGCTAGATATACACATGATAGAGATAGATGATAGGTAGATAGATAAGATAGATAGATGAACTGACAGACAGACTGACTTCTTGATTACTGGGAAAAGCCTATTTTCCTCAGTTTTCTAAAGTATCAAATATAATAATATAAATGGTTAACTAGAGACTCAGAAGAATCAGAGTGCATCAAGAAACCAATAGATTTCTCTCCGCACAAATCTTCTCATAAGGTACATGAAAATTTGTATTATTGGGCTTTGCTCTTACTTTCCAGTTCAAAACCACACTTTCTGATCTAACTACACTTTTGATTTCTGTGCTGAAATGTCTATAATTTTCTATTGCATTCTTGCAACCAACCCCTTATCTTGTACCAGCTCAAGGGTGCTACTGGTTGGGGCAACCAGTTCCTCAGTAAAAAAGAAAGGCACATTGTGATCGTGAATCTCCACCTGCTGTTGTCACCAATACTTAAGGTGAAATTGCTTGGGATGATGAAATGAAGACTGAAAGAGATGTTAGAAGTCACAGTCTACTTCACTGGAGCAAGGCTGCATGAGAACTTGTCTGATGTCTCACACACAGAGTGAGAAAGAGTTGCACTCCAGAGTTAAGTTTTAATTTACCAGGCAATCACGCATTGATGATTTTTCAACCCAAATCTGGGTGTTGAGAGGGAATCCTCATTTGTCACCCTAGAAATGCTTTTGATTATAGTCTGGTATATGCTAACACTGACCATATTTCCAAAAAGGGAAATTCTTTTGAGAAGCATTTCACTCTGAAGGACCTATTAGATCGTTTGATAAGTACACCCACCAAAATGTTAATTGCTAACTTTGTTTCTTAACTGCTAAGGAATGAGGCCACATTCTTCTGATCAGTGGAGTCTCTGGGATAGGTTTTCTACTTTAATATCAACACCCCAAAGGAGATGTCTGATCCCAGGGTAGCAAAAAAATAGCTCCCCTTTTCATTATTCAAGCAACTGACAGAAACAAAAAACAAACAAAAAAGAAAACAAAACAAAAAGATGAAAACAAAAAACACCCAAAATATCAAAGTTATTTCAACAGATCAAGTTTAGCATTATGGGGTGAATCTTTCCAGACTTCTTCCCTGGTTTGGTGAATGAATTCGATAATGCTTCATCAAAATCTTTCCAAATAAAGAAATTTGACTTTATGTTTACTTTTCACTGTTCATGGCATGAATGTAACAGTTTATTTTTCTAATGATTTGTGTGAATGGACTTCCAATGTTTTTCCTAAGGCATGACAGAATAGGGCAGATTTTTGTGACACGAATCATTTTCCACTGTCATCAAAATCTCAAGACCAGAAAAAGAAAATTAAAAAGACACCAAAGAGTACCAGGAACAAAGAGTTTTGTTCCATTAACCTCACAACTGTCTTAATTATTTTTGTCATCTTTGTCTTAATCACTGTTCTTGAGTTTACCACAACTCTAATTCAAGTTTATGTCTTCACATTCCTAGTTAGTCTTGGCCTACATGACAATACTGAATGAGCCATCAGACCCATGATTACCATAGTAAATCGTAACCCATGACCACTCACGGGGGTGGTATCAGGTTGCCTGTAACACACAACCTAGTTATATGGTTGTGCTGTAATTGGACTATTCTATTATCCACATCTTCACTAATATGTTAACAATGTTTCATTGATGACTAGATGCAGTCCAAGAAAGTGCATTTCAAGGCTCCTCACATTGCTCAAAAAGGCTTCTGATACCGTCTGTATGTTTAATAACCATGTGATACTTTTGTAAATATATCACTAAAGAGCTATTGGAGAGCAAGGCGGAAAGTACTATTATTTGAAGCCATAGAGACATGAAAATTTGAAAATTATTTCATTGATGGTGAGCATGTTAGCCAGGGTCCTAGAGAAGCAGGTGACCAAATGGAATTAAACGTGCAAGGATTCTGTTAGAAGGAAAGCTTTTGAGAGGACAGAGGACCTGGTTGGCCAAGAGAGCCATCACTGCATGATGCATGTCCATCCAGAGTGAAGGTGACAGATGGCAAAGATGAGATTGGGAACATTCCAAATTGCACATATTATCCAAGGGGGTTCTGGCAAAGCTACTGGGGATCTTTCAGCCAAAGTCACCCACTAAACCAAAGGGACCCCATGACCAGGCACAGCTCTCCTATGGGTTTCATGGTGCTGTCACTGAATAGGAGAAACCAAGTACTGTGACCTCCTTAAAAAGTGGCAATAGATTTCAGAGTGCAGCAGCTGGAACCCTTGTCAGTTATGGCCTCTGGGGTTGGCGGTTCAAATTCTCACGACTATCATGGTCTGACAATCATAAAAATATTACAAATTTACTGTTATATTTCCAGCACAATCTATAAAGTGGTGATGTCAGTAGCAAAATGTCTGTCAGTTTCTGCAAGTGGCATCCATACAATGTGTGAATTCCTGAATCCTAAAGACTTTTACATCTTCATGCATCTTTGTTTTCTATTTCAAATTTATTGAAGAGAGAAAAAAATATTTATCGCAACTGTAGATCATACAGTATTTATTTGGTTTTCTACCTAAAAGATGTTCCTTTTACCAGAATGTAAGGATTTTGGGAGGTAATTACTGGCAGTAACAAAGCCCAGGATGTGAGGTTTTTTTTTTGTTTTTTGTTTTTTTTTTGCCTTTATGTGTTCAAAGAGCACAAACATAAGTCTAATATATTTTTTAGAATGTTCAGTTTGGGCCACTTAAATGACAAGCTTTGAAAAAGATAAAAAACATATTACATTAGCAGTTAAATTTAGCTTAAGAATTGTTACTGAATCTCTCAAAATTTTAAGAACTTGAATAATATAATGTAGTATAAAGAACTTGAATAAAGCAAAAAAAGAAAAAGGTACTATGAATGAAATTCTATCATGGAACCAAGGGAAATCTAAAATACCATTGTTGGATCAAACCGATAGAATTCTATAATTCCTTAACACTTTCCTTCTTCTGGTAATTTCAAATATTTCTTATATCACTGAAGCAGTTCAGCAGCTGAAAATCATATGTACAATTGCTGAGTCAACTTATTCCCTTTACTGAAAGCATAAAAATCTGGCTTTGGAGGTCATCCAGAGTAGCTTCCAACAAGTGATCAAGTTCAGACACGGTTCAGGCAGGCAATAATATCAGGAGATCCACTCTGTGAGCAGAAAAGTCACCAAGAAAGGTGAGCTTGCAAGCCATGTTATAAAAGACAGCATGGTTTGCAAAATCCTTGCATTGTATGCAGGCTGTTTACAGAAGGTATCTTGCAGAGGAGGCAAGGAAGGGTGCTGAGGACCACTGGGTTCTAATCAAGGTCGCTTCAGGAGTCCTGTCTTGGCAGGGGTTTGGAGGACTATTGTTGCTTGGATCTCAAATGTCCCCCAGTGCCCAATGTCGAAGGCTTGACCCCAATCCATGGTGCTATTGGGACCTGCTGGGATGAAGTTAGGTCTTTGGGAATGCATCTACAAAAAGGATATCAGGGCCCCAGAGCCTCTTCTTCTGTGCTTCCATGACACCATGAGGTGAGCTGTTTCAGAACCCGCCATGATATCCTGACCTATCACAGGTCCAAAAGTAATGGGACCAACCAACCACAGACTGAACCCTCTGAAAGCCTAAAACAAAGTAACACTTTCCTCTTTTTAATTCTCTCAGGGATTTTCTTACAGGGACAGAAAGCTGACTAACACTGGGCTATCAGAGACTCTGGCTTCAGGGTCAAGGTGCATGACGGTACCGTTACAAGGAGCGGGCACCATTTCACCTGGGGAATTCATAAAGCTGCAAACCTCCTCCCAGCTCTGTCTCGCCGTTGGGACAGAAATGCTTCCTGCCCAGGTGTTCCATTGTCCACTTTCTTAGCCTGTCCTGTAGTTTTTCCTACATTCCCACCACCATATGTGCCTCATCCTGTCAGCAAAGGCAATCCCACAACTCCAGGATTTTCCTGTGTATCCTGCCGCCCTCCCCTGCCTCCACCATGAGGACTCAGATTTGCTGCTTTTCTGCCTAAGTTCAGCTGAAACTCGAAACTGGCGCACTCAGCTGGGGTCAGAATCTGCCAGGCTTTTGAAAAGCTTTCTCTTCAGGGGCAAGAACATGTTTCAGCACTCCAGAGGCTGAGGCAGGAGGATTGTTGAAACTTCGAGGCCAGCCTGGGCTACAAAGTGAGCTTAAGGCCAGCCAGAACTGCATACTGAGACCTTGTCTCAAAAAGACAAAAAAAAAAAAAAAAAAAAAATTCAAATCCTGCCAACTCCCACCCCATATATCAGCCTCGTACTTCTGTGTTCTGCCCCTTAAATTCAATCTGTCTAGGTTCCAGCGTATTAAAAGTTAAAGGTGAATTGCCCCTTGGGATGAAATGGTAAATGTTTCTTATGTAATTTTGGGTTCTTAGATTTCTGGCTATTTGCCTGAATCCAAATTGCCTTTCTCTACATCTTTCAGGTAGTAATGTATGTACAGCTGTCGCCACATAGTGTACAAAATTGAGTGTAGCCTGCCATCTGCTGTTCCAAGGTGATATTACTTTTAAGTGAGTTTTAACGCTTTCAAAGTTCTGGACCACAACTGAGGCAGTGATGGATGCCACAGAACACCATCCTATAAGAAGCCACCAGATGCAATCCAAGAATGAAAAGCAGCCGAAAATAGTTCTCAATCTAGAGTAATGGGACTAGCACAGGAAGCACAGAAGGTGACGATTCTTCTGTATCAATTTTCTCTACATAATACAAAGAAAGTCCATGACTCACTTTTTAAAAAATACACACTTTATAAAAAGATTGAGAAACATCCTGCTAATTTGTATA
>RJWT010018746.1:0-18732 GCA_004365215.1 Cuniculus paca
GTCCTAGGAAGAGGGGATCTCTGTGGGATGGGAACTGGGGGCAGCTAGCCTGGGGCCCCGAATCCTGCCACCTTGCGGAGGCTCTGGTGGGGCTCCCTACACCACACTCCCCACAGGCATCTTTAGCCAGAGATGGGAGGGAGCACTCATTGGCTCATCACCAGCCACATGGGCCTGAATGTTTTTTATGGTGATTGCCTCACTTCCTGCTCCCAACACCCCTTGGGGCAGGTATACTGCACTATCACCCCCATTTCTCAGATGGGAAAATAGTCTTGCTCCAACCCTGTCAGGAACAGGAAGCCTCAGGAATGGAACAAGGGAGTCTGGGTGGAAACCCCATGCCTCGACCTCTGCTGTCTGCCTCTCCATGAGGGCTGAGCAGTGCTATCAGACATGGATCACTGAGGCATCTAGAGTGGGAGGCTCACTGTGACTCACACTTGGCTTTTTCTTGGCCAAGTCTTGCTCACCTGGTTTTTAGAGTAGTACATGTTGGATTTTCTCTAACAACTGTACCAGTGACTCACTGAGCTGCCCATCCTCCACACCGAACAGGTGGTTGTACAGTGTATGGGTGACCAGGCTGGTCCTGGATTCAAATTCAGTCCTGATGTGGTAGCACAAGCTGGTAATCCCAGCTATTCTGGAGGCTGAGGCAGGAGGGTCACAGGCTCAAGGGCAGCCTAGAAAACTTGGTAAGTGCCTGTGTCAAAAAATAAAAAAGACTATAGCGGGGCCTGGTGATCCACACCTGTCATACCAGCACTCAGGAAGCAGAGACATGAGGATGGCCACATATCTGAGGCCAGCCTGGGCTACATATGAGTTTGAGGCCAGCTTGAACTACATAATGACACCCTGTCTCAAAAGACAAAAAAAAAAAGGCAGAAAGCAAAACAAAAAAGGAGAAGAACAGCAACAATAACAAAAGGCTGCAGATAAAATTCAAATTCAGTTCTGAGATGCTCTTGAAGACCCCTGGGAAAATTACTTAACCTCTCAGGGCCTCAGTTCCCTCCCCTGTTGAATGTAAGCCCCAGGCTGAGATAGTGGCGTCGTGGCACGGTTAGCAGCTCCCTCCTGCCAGCCCATGGGGCAGTTTGACCTCGGCCCACACCAGGCTACCCTGGTGAGCTCCACCTCACTGTGGCTGACTTCCTAGGCAGGAGGCTGCCTGGCCTGGAAAATGGCCTGTGTATGCTTGGGCAGCCTTCGATGTGGCCGGGTGCCTGGTGGCTTATTTTGCAAGCTCCTTTGGCTCCTTGCCCCAAGGTCAGAGGTCAGGCAACAAGCAGTTCTCTGAGGCATAACTTTCATCTTGTTCCCGTCACGTGGACAGGCCCAGGGGCAAGGGGGCCTTGCTGGCTGTGGCCATGCCAGGCTGGAGCATCAGCCTGGGGTGAAGAAGGGGCTCTAGAGTCACCTCAGGTACACAGGTGACCACACAGGCAGTGGCTCCCAGGCCTCCCTCCCTGTCCCTGCTGAGTTCTTGCCTCAGGGCGGCCCAGGCCCCATCTTCCTGGCCTTGTCTGCTTCTGGGAAGGGGTCCTTTCCAGGTCACCTGTGGGGAGACTGCTCTCCCCAACTTCATGGGAGAGAGATAGTTGCAGCCCCGCCCCTGAGCTACCATTAATTAGTTTCTGATGTGTTATAAACACTCCTTCTTGTAGCTTGCACAAATCCATCAATGCACGATGAATACATAATACATGATTTGCAGGTCATAATGATACAGAGCAAGATGCACAAAGCAGTCTTTAACATTTTATTTATTTTTGTGGTAGGATTGAACCCAGGTTCTTACACTGAGCTAGATCTCCAGTCCTTCGATGTTTTGTGGTTTTTTGTTTTGTGTTATTTTTTTGTGGCACCAGGGATTGAACTCATGACCTTGTGCTTGCCAGGCAAGTGCTTAGGCCACTGAGCTAAATCCCCAGCCCTTGTCTTTTTAATTGTTATTTTTATTTATTTATTTTATTTATTTATTTATTTATTTTGCAGCACCAGGGATTGAACTCACGACTTTGCACTTGCCAGGCAGGCGCTTAGGCTGCTGAGCTAGATCCCCAGCCCAGCCCTTGTCTTTTTGAGACAGGATCTTGCTATGCTGTTCAGGCTGACCTTGAGCTCACTTTGTAGCCCAGGCTGGTCTTGAGCTCACAACGATCCTCCTGTCTCAGTCTCCCAAATGCTGGGATTACAGGCGTGAGACACCACGCCCAGCTTTGTTTTGTTTTGTTTTGTTTTGCTTTACTTTTTGAGATTGGGTCTTGGAGAGCTGTCAAGGTGGGACTAGAATTTAAGTCTCCTGCCTCAACCTGTCCGTGTGCTGGGATTCCAGGTGTGTGCTGCCCCATCCAATTTATCTTTCCAGCCTTACACTCGGCTTTTTCGTCAACAGGTGATATGTTAGGGTTTGTTTTCACTTAGCAATACATTTCTATCAGAGAAATGCACATAACCAATAAAAACGGGGTGAGCCTCGTGGCTTAGTGGCAGAGCCCTGGGTTCCATCACACAAAAATAAACAAATAAAATAAATAGATAAAACAGTAAGATAAAAACAAAACTAAAAAAAAAAAACTGCAGACTAGTAAGATGCAAAGTAATGATGCTAGTTTCACCGAAAGGAGGAAGATGCGTGGCCCCCAGCACTGAGCACAGCGCCTCTTGAGTCTGACGGCCCCTGATGCACCCAGAGTCCGTGGTTCCCCACTTTTCTCTGTTTGAGTTGCTGCAATGCTTTTGTTTGCACAGTGGGCTCTTACATCACTTGGCCTTCCCTTGGCTTCAACGCATCATTTACGCATTAAATCCGCCTCTGTTCTTTTCTAGTTAGCCAGCAGCAATTAAAAAGGACTGCTTGATGCCAGTACAATCATAAACACAGACGCAAAGTTGGACAGTGAAATCCTGTGTCAACAGTAAATTGTAAGGTGGTTATGTTTACGGGAGTGGTAATGAAAATCATCTTAGTGGCAAACTTGCTACATATTGCTACCATGATAAGTTCTTCACACATGGATTTTATTTTTATTTTTAAAATATTATTGTGGTACTGGGGTTCAACTCAGGGCCTTGTGCATGCTAAGCAAGTGCTGTATCACTGAACTGCCTCTCCAACCCTTTTTATTTTGTTTTGAGATAGGGTCTCACTATGTTGCCCGGACTAGCCTGGAACTTGGGACCTTCCTGCTTCAGCTTCCCAAGTATCTGGGATTACAGGAGTGTCCTACTGCCTCCTTACCAGCATGGCCTTACTTAATCCTCCTGACAATCCTATAAAGTAAGCACTACTGGAGCTGGAGGTTTAGCCCAGCAGTTCAAGCACTTACCTGGTAAGTGCAAGGTTGTGAGTTTGATCCCCAGTACTAAAACAAACAAACAAACAAACAAACAAAAAACAACAACTGGGCATGGTGGCTCACACCTGTAATCCCAGCACTCGGGAGGCTGAGACAGGAGGATCGTTGTGAGCTCAAGACCAGCCTGGGCTACAAAGTGAGCTCAAGGCCAGCCTGAACGGCATAGTGAGACCCTGTCTCAAAAAGACAAGGGCTGATCATCTAGCTCAGTGGCCTAAGCGCCTGCCCAGCAAGCACAAGATCATGAGTTCAATCCCTGGTGCCACAAAAATTTAAAAAAAAAATAAATAAATAAATAAAATAAAAAATAAAGTAAGCACTACCCATTTTACAGGTAAGAAAACATAGTCTTGAAGGACTAAATAACTTGCCCAAGGTCACATGTACAGGCAATGGTACCGTCAAAACTCTAACCTGTGTCTGTCTGACTCTAGGGGCCACCAAGGGTTAGCAGAGATCCTGGCCACAAGTGCCCCTCCTGCCAGGGCCTGCCAAGCACGGTTTGGGGCAGAGGGAGGGGGGCAGGGGGTGCCATGGCCACTGCTGGGTCCTGGATGGAAGCAGGCCAAGCCCAGCACATGATGGCAGCCCTCTGACCCAGTGTGCAAGTGGATAAACACACACGCCAAAAGTGACATTTGCAAGCTAATGGCCCATGTCCCTGACGGTAACAATGACACTCTGTTGGGGCCTGGCTAAGGGGAAGGGTTCTGTGTGTTCCCACAGAGGCCCTGGTGGCCACTCTGGGCTGGGCCGGGCCGCGCTCAAGGTGACAGCACATGTGGCTGGAGCCAGGGCCGCTCAGTGCTGGGCGCTGGGTGCTGGGCTTGCCCGTGCCAGGACCTGGGCCCCAACCCCCGCACTAAAGCAAAAGAAAACTAAGCAAAAAGTGCGGCCTGTGGCCCTCTCCCCCCTGGCTCCTCCTTTCTCACTGGCCCCAGGAACCACCTCCTCATCAGTGGCCCCGGCGTTCGGGCTCCAGTTCTCAGTGAGAGTCCCCAGGGGCCCACACAGCCTAGGGGGGCAGCAGATGGCCAAGGCCCTCACCCCTTGCGGCTGGGTGGCGATCTGACTCTGGTTATGCTAGACTGGTACAGTCGACTGTGAGAAGCCCAGGGAGGTGCCAGGCACTATTAGAACCCCTGCCATCCCCACCCAACATGGTGTCCCCAGATATACAAGGGTGTTTCAGTCTTTCATCTGGGTTTCAGTGTTAATAGAATTTGGTCCTTTTCTGTTTAAAAAATATAGTTTCCTGCATTACCAAATCATCCATCTTTTATAAAGACACCATCAGCCTTATCTGATACCTCCTCACTGTCCACATTCTTCCGCCTGGCTTTGTCTGCCCCAGCCATGCTGGGTTCCTGTCGGTTTGTTCTTCCCTCCAACCCCACTCCTACCACAGGGCTTTTGCACTGGCCACACCTCTGCCTGGACCTCTTCTGTGACATGCAGCTGCCTTAGCCTCTTGTGTCTTTCAGAACTCTTCTCAAATGTCCCCTTTGCCCTTCTTTTTTCTCCATACTACTTTTCACCCCAAAATACTCTGCATTCTCCTTTGCTTATTGCCTCTCTTAGTCCCCAGCATGTTAGGTCCATGTGGAAGGGCAGGGATTCCTGTCCCTGGCCCTTTTAGCAGGTGCCCATTGGTATTTGCTGACCAAATGATTTCACTATAGAAAATCTGATTTTACAACTGGGATGGGGAAAAGAGGAAAGAAAGAAGGGAAAAGGAAAAAGATATAAATTTGTGTATACATATATACAAGATAGCTAAGATGATTATACTACTCATTCTATTAGTTCATGGAAAAGAACAGTTAATACTCATATGGTTTGATCAATGTTGCCTATATCTGGTAATCTAAGCAACTCTTTTGAGGATAACAATATGTAATACAACAACCATTGTTAAATTCCTATCAACTTGTTTTGAAAGCCTATATTGTTATTGTTTTGGGGTTTTTGTGGTTGCAGTTGTTTGCTTCTTTGTTTTTGTTTTTCTTTTCTGTGTTTTTCTCTTTAAAATTTAAAAAAAAAAACCTTGATTTTACATAAAAACAAGAAAAACAAACAGAAGACACTGAATTCCCTGTGCCTCGCCTTGAGCTCCTGTCTCTGGAGGACCCAGGCAGCCGCTGGTGAGGGCTACGGAAGGATGTGTGCTTTAGGGGCAGGTGAGTGGTGGACACCTCCAGTGTTCCTGCGGTCACCACATTTCCTCTGTGCGCACCCCTAGTCATCATCTGGGAACTCAGAACCACGGACCAACACTCTCAACACAGGGCTTCCCCAGCACAGGGTGGGGAGCCCTTCAACCCAGAAACAGGGCGATAGGGAGGAGGAATGGAGTCACTGGGCAAAGCCAGGTAAGCTGTCCCAGGAGGAAACAGCAAAGAACTGTGCAGGGTTCAGCAAACAGTGACCTGGGTGGGGTGAGGCCAGTTGGTACTCACCGTGCCAAACTGATCTGAGGAGTGCCAGGCAGTACCCTTGTCCTCAGATGGCCCCCCACCCATCTGATGACTGGAACCCACTATTAAAGACACTTGAATTTCTGCTTTTAAAAATTTAAAAAATGTGCCCCTGAACTGGCCATGGTGGTGCATACCTTTAGGCCCATACTTGGGCGCTGAGGCAGGAGAATCATCACAAATTTGAGGCCACCCTGGACTACATAGTGAGACCCTGTCTCCAAAAAAAGAAAAAAAAGAAAGAAAGAAAGAAAGAAAGAAAGAAAGAAAGAAAGAAAGAAAGAAAGAAAGAAAGGCAGGCACTCCTGGCCTGGGCCTGGGGCTGTGGTTTAGCGGCAAGCACCTGTCCAGTATGAGACCCTGGGTCCCACCCCCAGCACCCGAAACCAAATGAATTATTAAAAAAAAAAAAAGCTACCACATACTCTCAGAGGACCAGGCATTCTCATGAATTTGTATGGTATCTGACCAGATGAGAGTGGGCACAGGCTTGTCCACAGGGGCACATGGATGCTGAGCATGGCTGGACGCAGGGAAGCAGCTGGAAGTGCCCTGTGCAGGACCCAAGTCCTCAGAAGTGGAGGCTCAGGACAAAGTTGTGACCTCATGGATAAACCTTGCACAGGTCCTGGAGCCCATATCTGGGACAGGAAGTGACTGAGACTGAACCAGTGCAAAACTCCCTCTCAACCACAAGCTTTTCCCCAGGGCTGATTTTTACAGAAGTGGGTTAGGGGAACAGCTCACCTGTGGGAAATACTAGGGGAATTCCTCAAGGGTCCACTTGGAACAGGTTGCTTGGCAATTACAATGGATGGCAAACTCACAGTACATGTGGCATTGCTGCTATGTCCTGTCCCATGGCAGACATTGCTAATCCATCACTACACTACATGCCAGCCAGTCACAGCTAATCCATCACAATTCACCCATGACCTACAATGTAATGGCTGTTGCAGGTAGAAGAGGCAGATCTGAAGAGAGGGCAAAAGTGGGAGGTGTTCTGCATACTTGTCCCTGGGGATCACAGGGGTAGGATTGTACAGAAGAGAAGGCCCTGCTTGCCATGGTGGTGCACACCAGTAATCCCAGCATTCTGGGAAGCTGAGGCAAGAGGATCAGAAGTTCCAGCCTAGCCTGGACAACTTAGCAAGACCCTATCTCACAATAAAAAAGGATTGGGGATGTAGCTCAGTGTGAAGGCCCTGGGTTCAATCCCTGGGACCAGGGGGAGACCTTGCCGAAGATACACAGGGCATTATGGGAGCAACAAGTAGGGAGCTGGCATCCTTGTGTACCTGATGGCTGATCCAAGAGACAGAGCCCACGTGGGTGCCCCGTGCCACATGCCCAGTGGAAGACATTGTCCTCACCTGGCATGTCAACAAGTACCAAGCCTGAGGTCCCAGAGTGCGTGGGTAGCCTTGTAAAATCTAAACCTCCTGAGCTCCGTGAGCCAGCTAAGTTGCAGTGGACAGATGGTGGGAGACCAGGTGCCTGAAGGAGGCATAGCTTACCCCACAAGTCCATTCCACCCTTTGCCCTAGGGCCCATGACCGGGACAGGATCTCCATGCCAGGAACCGTGTCTTGTGCCGGACACATGGGCATGGGGATGAACACTGGAACAGTCCCAGGGCCTGAGGTGGCAAAGCAGTGACCTCAGGATTGACTTGCCCTCTGGTCCCCTCTCAGGACAGACTGTCTCCACCCTCAGGCCTCAGCTGCCTGACCCATCCCAGAGGAAGCTGACCTGTGGCCTCAGTTTCTTCACCCATTAAATGGGATAATGACACCTCCCTACTGAAATGTCACAAGAATGGCGTGAGCTAATTCTACAAAATGCTTGGCATGGTGCTCGTGCACGGCAGATGCTCTGGAAGGGCAGCTGGCACGGTGAGCCGCCCGGGATATTTTCAGCTCTGAGTGCCCAGGCTGGGCTCCACCCACCCGTGGGGATCATCCACTCACAGCAGAGCTGAGACACCCTGGCCCAGTGTGGACAGGGTGCAACCGATTTCTGGGAGTTGGGGAGCACCTTGGCTCTGAGAAGCCTCCTGGAGATGCCCAGCACTGGGCCCTCTGAGGTCAGCTCCTCGTGGGTGTGTTCGGGTGGGGGTGCAGGAAGAGATCCCTCCATTTGGGGAGGAGTGGGGGGTAGAAGGGGAACACTGTACACATTTGCTTTATGTATGGTGTTTTTTTCTTTTCTTTTTGGCCCAGGAATTGAACTCAGGACCCTGCACTTTGCCAAGCAGGTGCTTGTGCTGCTGAGCTATACCCCAGGCCCTTGTGTACAGTGTTTTAAAACGGAAAGTGGCCCACAGTGTAGAATTTAAAAAGCAGCTGGTGAGAAAATAGAATTGATAAAGGAAGCTTATAAGCACACAGAAGAGACTAGAAGGAGATAATAGGTCAGGAGACCAAGAATAGTCGCTGTGTGGTAAAGGGCTTGAGGCTGGATTTTTATTTTCTTCTTTGTGCCTATCAAACTTGCTGCTAGTGACTATGATTTGCATTTTTTTAAAAAGCCAGCGTAGCACATTAAGGACCAGGCATGGTGACAAACGCTTCTAACCCCAGCACTCCGGGAGGCTGAGGCAAGAAGTTCAAAAGTTTGAGCTCAGGCTGGACAACTTAGTAAATTAGCAAGACCCTGTCTCAGAAAAAGAAAAAAAAGGAAAAAGAAAAAGAAAGAGAAAGAAAAAGGCTGTGGATGTGGCTCAGTGGAAAAGCCCTGGTTTCAATCCCCAGGACTGGGGAAAAAAAGAGCGGCATAATAAACAATACCCTCACTCAGGGCGTGTGTGAGTGTGTTTGCGTGCGCTGGGATGGAGTCCAGGCCTCACACGGGCTGGGTAAGGGCCCCATCTGAGCAGTGTTGAGCCCAGGGCTTGGGCTCCCGCTCTGAACAGGGCCCACTGGACACCCTTTCCCTGCCCACGGCCGGTCACCCTTAGGCTGGGCGGTCCCTGTCTGCTTCAGATAGATGAGATGGAGTTCTCTGCCCCCAGCTGGGGACACCTCCTTCTCTCTCCTTCTCACTCTTCTCTGTCCCCCAGTCCTGAAGGCAGCAGAGCCCACACTGGTGCAGGCCCACACCCACTAAGGGTGACTCCCTGCCAGGAACTGGGCCAGGCGGACGGACGTGGTGACGGGCAGCAGTGACGTTCACCCACATCCTTTCACTTCCCTGCTGTGTCTGCTGCTGAGTCAGGGTCCTCTGAGGACTGACAGCAGCAGAATGTAACAGAACTTGCTAGGCAGCCCCCAGGGCCAGGTGGGCTTGACAGGAAAGAAGGTCAGAGGAAAGTCAGCAACAGCCAGACTGTGCCCACAAGCTCCACCTTTCGGGCCTGTGGTCAGGCCTTTTGTCTTCTTTTTCTTCTTTTTTCTTTTATAGTACTGAGGATTGAACCTAGGGCCTCTGCATTGAGCTACATTCCTAGTCCTTTTTTTGAGACATGGTTTCCCTTGAACTCACAGTGTAGTCCAGGCTGGCCTCGAACTCACAGTGGTCCCCCTGCCTCAGCCTCATGAATGCTGGAATTACAGGCATGTGCCATCATGCTCTGCTTTTTTTTTTTTTTTTTAATTTTGGGACAGGGTCTCACTAAATTGTCCAAGCTAGTCTTGAATTTGAGATCCTACTGCCTCAGCCTGCTGCATAGGATTCCATGGTTATTCTTTGGAAGGTCTCCTCTTAGCCTGAGGCCCCAAGGCTCTGGTCCCCAGACGCTCTGTTCTCAGAGTGCCCCTAGGGAAGCCCAGGTGCAGACCTGAGCACCTCCCTGTGCTGTCCCCCAGCAGCCTTGGAAGGGGAATTTGGCAAAGAGCCATCTTGCAGCCCTTCCTGTCACTGCCTCTACTCAGAGGCTGGGAGAGCTTGGCAGCTTGACAGTGGGGGACACTCTTGGCACTAGGATGGGACACTTCTTTATGTAAGACTGTTCCCTAGACGATCTGTCACTGACAGATGAAGACGCTGAAAAGTCATGACTCGGTGTAGCTCGGTGCTACAGCTCTTGGCCAGCACATGTGGGGCCCTGGGTTCTATCCCCAGGACCAACAAAACAAAACAAAACAAAAATGGGGAGACTTTTTTTTTTTTGGTACCGGGGATCAAACTCAGGACCTTGCGCTCGCCAGGCAGGCACTTACGCCACTAAGCTAAATCCCTGGCCCTTGAGAGAGACCTTTTTCAAAGTCCCTTGGAAAACTGCACATAAACCTCCTCCTCTGACAAGATAAGAAGTATAACTATATTTACATAAAGTGTAAACACCAGAAACGGTTAAAATACCTTGCACAGAATGTATAGGAACATGAGGCAGAGATATGAAACACAAAATGTAGTAAGTGGCATTTAATAAAAAGTAACTCTAGGGCTGGGGCTATAGCTCAGTGGTACAGTGTCTTCCTGGCAAGTGTGAGGCCCTGAGTTTGATTTCCAGTGCCAAAAAACAAAATAGAAAAAGAAAAAAAAAGTGACTCTATAAACAAAACTGTTGAATTCCTGATCTCAGGTGATTCTCCTGCCTCAGCTCCTGAGTTGCTGGGCTTAGCGTGCTTCCTTTAAAAATGACACATTTTTCAACATTGGAACTTTTTTCTTTTTTTCTTTTTCTTTTTTTTTTTCTTTCTGAGACAGGGTCTCGCTATGCAGTTCAAGCTGGCCTTGAGTTCACTATGTAGCCCAGGCTGGTCTCAAATTTGAAACGATCCTTCTGCCTCAGCTTCCCAAGTGCTAGGATTACAGATGTGCACCACCATACCCAGTAAAAGAAAAGTTTAGGTATATACTTGAACATGTATGTTCATCACTATGTTCACGTTTCTGCTCCTCCCACGTGCATGTGTAACTGCTGTGTAAAACATTAGTGCCTGTCTTAATTGATGAAGGGAGACTGTTTTGTGCATTGGGGTGGCCCTCACGAAATGGGATTGTTACTGAGACCCCAAAGGCCCCCAGCAGCCTGTCTGAGCACAACTGCCAAAACCACAGTGGCTCACCCTGGGCAGTGAGGATGAGGGGAGTTGGAGAACAGATTTTCTAAGACAAAGGACAGAGATGACAGCTCCCAAACCAACACAAGCCACCACACACACTGGGCTTTTCAGAGAGCCTGACAGAGCTGCCACTTCACAGCTGCTCAGTTGCTGGTGGGAAAATGCCTGAGAGGCTGGGGTGCCTGGTAGGGAGGGAGCAGAGTCCGCACCCAAATGGCTCTGGTTCTCCCCCAACCCACTCCCACTCGACATACTGTGGAATCCTGTGTCTACCATCTAAAAAAGACCGCAGAAACATTCCTGGCCCAAGCGCTTTTCCAGAATCTTCTAGAATCTTGTGCTTCCTGAGTCCATTTCCCCTCCATTTTCAACCAGGCAGGACTTTGTGTTTTGTCGCTGCCTTGTTGAATAAAATGAGGCAAAAGTGATGCTGTTTGCCCCCGAAGGCTGTGTGCTAAAATGTGACACCGCCCCCCTCAGTGCCTGAACTCTGAACCCACCATGTTGTGAGGAAGCCCAGGTCATACCCGGCAGGGCCATGTGTACAAGGTCTAGCTGATGCTCAGCTAAGATCTCTGCTGTTCAGCCACCAAGATCCCAGCCCCCTGTCCTCAGTTCAATTCTTCTACCCCCACCCCAGAGAGCTCATCTCTAGATTACTGACTCAGAGAATCTGTGAGCTGAGCACAGTTGTTCTCTCTTGATAGGAAGTCACTGAAAGTTTTGATTTCCAGGTAGGTGCTTCTGCCACTGAGCTAGATCCCCGGCCCTAAAGTTTTGATTTCCAGTAAGAGTTTCAACTTTAAGTCAGATGCTGCGGGGAACTGTGTGATGTGACTTCAATAGTGCCCTCTCAGAACAGAGAAACTAGAGGCAAGGAGGACAGAGAGGAGGCTACCACACCAGGCTGGGGCTCTGAGGAGGGGACTTGGACAGGAGATGGGGACAAGGATGGAGACAAGGAGACAATAGAAAGGGTACAAAATGACCCAGGTATCATCACCTCACTTTGGTCAGTAATGTGGCAAGTCATTTTTCTTTTTGGAGGTTTTCTCTTTCTCTCTCTCTTTTCTCCCTGTTCCCCCAGTCCTGGGAGTTGAACTTGGGGCCTTCACACTGAGCTACATCTTCAGCCCTTTTTTTCACTTTTTATGTTGAGACAGGGTCTCATTAAATTACTAAATTGCCCAGGCTGGGCTTGAACTTGTGATCCTCCTGCCTCAACCTCCCAGAGTGCTGGGATTACAGGTTTGAGCCACCACCCAGCCCTGTCTCTCTTCTTGATTTGCAAATGTATTCTGAGTTCTAATCCTCTGGTTATATGTATCAGAAATATTTCCTCCATCTTGTGACACATCTTATGAGACATTTTTGTTGGATGAAAGATTTCAGTGTTAGTGCCATGAGGCACATCAATCTTCTTTTTATAATCAATGCTTTTTTTGCTTAAGTTTTTATTTTGTTTTTTATTCATTATTTTTGGTTCTGGGGTTGAACCCAAGGCCTTGAACATGCTAGTCAAGCACTCTGCTGCTAAGCTACACCCCCAGGCCTGCTGCCTCTGACATTGTTCCCAGGGCGGTGGGAGGAGCCTGCTGGCCCAGATGCTGAGATCACCTGGGGTCACCTGGGGAATCGTCACTTACACACTTTTCCCAATGCAAATTATAATTTCAACAGTTCCTTAAAAAAGAAATTATTCCAGAGAGCAGGGCATGGTGCGGCATACCTGTAATCCCAGCACTCAGGAGACTGAGGCCGGAGGATTATTGCAAGTTTGAGGCCAGCCTGGGGTACATAGCAAGACTCTGTCTCAGGCTGGGGATTTAGCTCAGTAGCACAAGTGCCTGCCTGGCAAGTGCAAGGTCATGAGTTTGATCCCCAGTACCAAAAAAAAAAAAAAAAAACAAAAACTGTCTCAAACAAACAAAAAACAATTATTCCTTTCCCTGAAGTCATAAAAACACTGTGCCACACTTTTCTCTCAATGTGTTAGAATTCTGTTATTCACATATTATCCCTGAGTCCGCCTGGAGCTGTGTGTGCCAGTGGCAGAGCTAATTTACTTTTCCATGTGGACTCCCACTGCCCTGATGCGTTCAAGGCCTGTCATTCCCCACCACTTGGTACTGTGTCGCTGGCATAGGGCAAATTCTCCTGTGGACACAGTTCTGCCTCTGGACCCCTTTGGATCATTTCTTCTCTCTCTATCCTGATGTCAAGTTGATGTACCTGGAGGACCCATTAGAGGCCTGCGAGAGCAGGAATGGTGCAGACACAGTGTGGCCAGGTTGCTCCAAGTCAGGAGGCCACGATTGCAGTGTCCACAGATGCCATCGCCCAGCGACAGGGTGGCCCATCTTTGGGCAGTGGTGCCATATGCAGAACTGGGAAAGCCTGGGCCAGCCCAACAGGCGGGGACTGGGTCCTCGGGGGGCTGAGCACAGCCCTGTTTGTTTCTCATGGTTGTTTTGTAGGTCCGTGTCGCACCCCCCAGCAGAACTGTCTTTCTTGGTTACCGGGGAGTCTTCCCTGCCCTCGTGGCAGTGATTCCCCAGCCACCAGCCTGGCACAGCGCTGCACAGGCCTCCCACAGTTATTTATTTATTTTTGCAGTGCTGGGACGGAACCCAGGGCCATGCCCCTGCTAGGCAAGCGCTCGCCACTGAGCTGCCTGCTAACATGCCTTCCCTTTTCCTTTGAGATGGGCTTTCCCTAGGTTTCCCAGGCTGGCCCCTGAATTTTGGGCTAGAGCAATCCTCCTGCCTCAGCCTGCTAAGAAGCTGGGACTATAAGTGAGCACCACCACACCCTGCCTCCCTGAATCTAGGTCCCAGACCCGGGAGCAGAGAAGGCAGAACAGGCCGCTGAGGTGAGCACGGTTCTGTGGCCTTCCTACCTTGGCAAGCCCCCACGACACCTGGGGATTGTGCCATCTGCCGCATGACGCAAGGCGCTCCAGCTTACCTGTGCAGGAGGGGGATGTCAGTGTGGAGCCACGTGAAGCCTCAAGGCCCGATGGCAGGGGATGCTGGTTGGGCCCTCTGACCAGCTGCTGTTTATGGCCTGCAGACTGTGGCAAGCTGTTTTTAAAACACCTTTAGTCCATAAAATGAGGCAGCTGATTGCCACTGAGCCTCCAGCTGAGTCATCTCCACCTCTAGCCTGGGCGGGGCTCTGTGGGTCATGGGTCAGTTGACGTGTGGACAGCCCCAGGGCATGGCCTCCGTTCAGTCACTCTTTTGAGGGAAGAGTACTGGAGCTTGAACCCAGCACCTCCACACTGTGCTACATCTCCAGCCTTTTAAAATTACTTTTTATTTTGAGACATTCTTGCTAAGTTGCCCAGGTTGGGCTCAAGTGATCCTCCTGCTTCACCCCGTGAGTGCTGAGACTATAGACCTGTTCACCACTTAGTTTCCAGAACCACTCTGCAGCCCCATGGGTGGGTTGAAAGCCTTCTCCAATCACCAGGATGGCTGAGAAGGAAAGGGGGTGTGGGGCCCCCCAATTCGGAGAGGAGAGCAGTGTTCGGGCTGACCTTCAAGGCCCAGGGAAACTCCTGGCTGGACAGGAAGGAGGGCAGAGGGAGGAACAGAAGAAATCAGCCTTTTTAAAATACCTACTTCATGCCAAGCCCTCATCTGGCTGGCTTTGTCTGTGGGGTTTGTGCCAGGCCCGGGGAAAGGTGGCCCCAGGCCGGCAGCAAGGCCTCAGGTCAGTGACTTCGTTTCCTGACTGCTGTCTCCTCCTGGGTCCATCTTCCTCGTCTGGCTTTTTGGTTGTGAGTCCCAAGGATGATGCAAGGATGATGTCCCAGGCACAGCTTATGTTTCCTAAGTCACAAGGACCCCGTGAACATTTACTGAGGACCAACAGGATGTCTTCTTCTCCATAACTCATTTAACCCTCTTGGCAACTTTGTTTGGAGCTGTTTTTTTAGTCCCAACTTACATACTAAGAAACTGAGGTATGGAGACATGAAGTAACTTACCAAGGCCTCAAAACTGTAATGGTAGAAGCAGAATCCCGATCCACGCGATAACCACTCATGTGTCATGAAATAAATTTTGGGGTAGGTTGGATTCCATTGTGTCTCAGTGTGATTTTCCCAAAACTTCCTCTTTGGTCCTTTGAGACAGAATCTTGCTAAGATGTCCAGGCTGGCCTTCAACGTGCGATCCGCTGACCTCAGCCTCCCCAGTGGCTGAGGCTAAGGACATGGGCCACCATGACTGGTTTTGGTTTGTTTACAAAAACTTGTTTCCCAGTCAGGTAAGTATGCAAAGTAAGGAGACACTGCTTTCTCCTCCTGGGAGACTCACAGGGCAGAGGCTCTTGGGAGCCCTGGGGCTCAAAGGAGAAAGGCAAGAAGCCCCTGTCTGCATTACCCTGGCAGCCCCCCGCCCAGCTCTGAGCCTCACTTCCCAGGAGACCCTGCCCCAGCTGCCACCCTCCCACTGCGGGCTAGGGTGTCCCACCATCTTGTGGGGGTGCCCCATGACTAGCCTGGTTTTAGGACCCTGGGCTTTTTCTTAGTTCATTCATTCATCCGTTCGTTCAAACATCTGCCCCAGAGCTGTGTTAAGGGGAGCCTGCCAGGGAGACAGGACATGGGGTTCAAAGGGAAAGGGAGGGGAGCCCTGGATGGTCTGGGGGAAGGGGGGTTGGGGGTGCTCAGTCAGTCCTGCAGGGCTCCGAGCTGGAGGAAAACACTGCGCACCTGTGCGGTCTTGAGGCGCATGCCCTGCCCTGACCGCATGCTGGTAGGTGAGGGGCGAAGGGCAGTGCGGAGTCAGCAGTCTACAGCCCTGAGGTGCAAACCCTCGGGTTCACCTGCTGCCCTCCCTCCCCTCCCAGCGTTGCCTCCATTCACCCCTTGCTGATCATAAAAGGTGTCAGTCAGATTCTGTCCAAACCAGTTATAACATCTGTCTGGCTCCCTTACTTTCAATTCATCTAGGAGTAGAGTAAAATCTATGTTCTTTTGTCTGTGGGTGATGATCATGCTTTTGCCTTTTTTTCAAAAGTGTCTTTTAAAAGACTGACAAAGAGGCTGGTGTGGTGGACCACGTCTATAATCTCAGCTACTTGGGAGGCTGAGGCAGGAGGATGGAAAGCACAGCCTGGGCTACTTAGTGAGCTGTCTCAAGGCAGGGTGTGGACACACACCTCAGTGCTCCCTGGGTTCAGTGCCCCTACCTCTAAATAAACAAATGCGGAACAAAGAGCGGCTCAGCGCAGGGGGCCTGTGCGAGAGGCCTGAGGCTCCTCCTCTGTGCTGCAACCGGTAAGCAACAAGCGGCCCACCCCAGCCTTGTAGGCGAGGAGCTGGGGCAGCTGCTGGCCAGACTGATTTTTAGCCCCACTCTTGGCAGGTGGAGGGAAATGGGAAGCTGCTGCTAATGACTGACTGCCAGGCCTCAAGGTGCCTCTGCCCCAAGGGCCTTCACCAAGTGGTGTCACCTTTGACTGGGTGTTTCCTGGGTGTTGGAATCCATCTTGTCCTTGGGTCCCAGTTGGGAACCCAGGTGGGGACACTTCAGCCTTGTGTCTGCAGCCAGTGTCAAACACACAGTGACAACAAATCAGGGGTAGGCCACATCCTGGCAGCCTTCATTCTATGCAAGAGAAATGAGCATTGCTGGGCAAGAGTAGAGCACTGGGTTTTGTGAGCACAAGGAAACTGCTAGAAAAGTAACTGGTTAACACAGGTTACTTTTTGGAAGGGTTAAGGCACAGGGGCTGGCTCAGGCAGGCTAGAATCTGCTTTCAGGAATAACTGCTGAGATGGGCATGGTGGCACACGCCTGTAGTCCCACTACTCAAGAGGCTGAGGCAGGAGGATCAATTCGAGTTTGAAGCCAGCCTAGGCTACCTAGTGAGTTCAAGGACTGCATAGTGAGACCCTGTTTCAAAACAAAACAAAACAAAACAAAACAAAACAAAACAAAACAAAACAAAATAGCTGCTGTGGTTTGGCATCTACCTGCTTCCTCACAGCTTCAGTTTGATGAGGATGTGACATTTGGCATGAGTGATGCCATATTGGTTTGCTCTAGTCTGTTGGGGCCTTGAGTAGGAGCTTAGTTCAAAACCGTGGCCTCCTTTCTCATTGCTTCACCCTGGGGAGTGTTCACAGGTGCCTATTAGAATTGCCAAGGCCCAGGAGCAAGAGCCCTTAAATCAACTAACTAAAAAAAAAGAAAAAGAAAAAGAAAAAAAATCCCCAAATTACACACAAAAAAGCAAAAGGAACTGGGCATTCCATGAAGTGTTTGAAGGTGGCCTGCAGCCCACGCGGCCCAGGCCGAGCTCAGGAGGCCTTGTACTGTTCTTTCTCCTGCTTGTGCCCATGTGCTGGCTACTGGGTGACAGGGGTGACCCAGGCTCTTGGCTCCTGGAGCACAATGGGAGGAGGCCCAAGGGACACCCCAGCCTCGAGGGCAGGACTGTGAAGAGGGACTTGGCCACCTCCCCAGTGCAGAGGACCTAGAAGGGACTCTGGTGGACTCCCAGGGAGGGAGACAGAGGCCAGAGCAGGACGTGTCCCCAGGACTGAATTGTCAGTGGCCCCCTTGCACCCTAGACCTCTGGTGGGCCTGGGCAGGGCCTTCTCCCCCACAGAAACCCCTCTGCTCCCCAGATCTGCTTACCTGTTTGATTTGCACAATAATCTGTCCAGACCAGTTTTGCGCCTCTTGCACCCAGGTTGGAGCCCTGGCACTGCCCTCTGCCAGAGAGCTTTAAAAGTCTACTGGTGCTTCCTGGGCTGTCTCCCCCGGGAACCCCAGGACCAGCTGTTGGGGATGAGCATGGCTCAGTCCCCCATAAGAGCCCTCTTCAAAGTTGCTTTCTCCTGGTGTGAGACCCAGAGTGCTGCCAGGGGGCTTGCTAGGGCCTAGCTCCAAAGAATTTACCTGTCCACACCCAAGTGCCAAAGTGGGTGTGGACTGCCTTAAAAGACAGAAACAGAGCCAGGCATGGTGGTGCAGGCCTGCAATCCTAGCACTCAGGAGGCTGAGGCAGCAGGTATATTTGATGTCAGCCTGGGCTACATAGAGAGACTCTGTCTGTCTCAAAGAAAAAAAAAAAAAAAAAAAAAAGAGAGACAAAGAGATTAGAAGCAATCTGTGTGTCCATCAGCGAGGGATGACACTGTTAGGTAGTTAGACTTAGTGGGTCTGAGGGACAGATTGGAGGGAGATGTCCAAAATAGTATGCATTGTCAGTTGAGTGATGAACGAAGTCAATGTATACTACATTTATAACCACTTTTTAGGTCTCAGCGCCAAAGCCATCCCCAGAGCACAGTGACATCTAAGGTGACATGCTGTACACGGTCTTCCTGACACCTGGATGTCTGCAGGTCTAACTCCAGAATGGACCACACAGCTCGAGCCCAGTGGCAACAGGGAAGGAAATGTCATTTAGGACCCTCTTGGCTTGGGCTGGGCCTGGGTTTAAATTAAGAATTTATCTTATCTTTTGTCCATTTCTTACATGATTAAAGCCCCTGAGGAAACACCTCCTAAAAAAGACAGGAAGGCATTTTGTAATCCCAAAGTAATTCTACATAAAATAGTGACAAGCGTCATCATTACCCCAGCTCCCCAGACCCCAAAAGTCACTCCTGGCACATGAAAATGGGTACCAATTCACACACAGTGCAGATGCCTTCTCCCTGGATCTACTTTGCAACACACTTTCCAGTGCACCCTACCCAGACTCCCATGTGGCGTGTGTGTCTTGACAGAATTCTCCCATCCCGGGCGTGAAGGCCGAGGACCAAGGAAGCAAGGCTCTGGCTCCTTGCCAGGTCAGGGTCCATTCCTGGAAACCTTAGTGTGGGACCTGGAGCACTGACAAAGGACAAGG
>RJWT010018747.1:0-18723 GCA_004365215.1 Cuniculus paca
TGTTATTGTCCAGTGAAGTAAAAGCTAAAATCCTTCCAAAATAAAAACCTGTAAATGAATGTGTAGAGTATCTTTATTAATTGTTATCACTCAGCTTAGATATAAACATGGTAATCTTTAGTAAATGAATAAAATGTGATACATGAAATACTATTTCACATTTTAAAAAATTAGCTTTCCCAACACAAAAAAAAACATGAAGGAAATTTAAATGTATATTATTAAGGGAAAGAAATTAATCAGGGAAGGCTTCATATTGTATTATTCTAAATTCTGGAAATGGAGGCACTAAAAGAGTTGAGAGAGAGAGAGGAATAAGTAGAATAAAAGAATTATTAAGGCACTGAAATCATAAAGAAAAAATGTGTAAATATTTTAACGCTAAATTTATTGAGACCTCATGAAATTAATTGGCCCTACTTTCACAAGCGGCACTCAGAGTGGTGGCCATGAGCTTCCAGATATTTATTAGTGCGGTGAACTGCTGCTAGGGTAACCTTGGTCATTGAGATTGCTGCACACGCATCTTCAGTGTCTTCTTTAAGGAACTGTAGTGTTGTGGGTTTTCTGAGATGTACGACATCTTCTAGAGTCCCCCACAGGAGGATAAAACCATCAGCTGAGGAAACATCATACTATTTTTCTTTTCCTGAAGTGGGTATACATTTTTTGTATAAGTGGGTATACATCTGTATTTGTCAAAACCTGTGTTAGCCTGATAATGCACTGTAGACTTTGGTCCTAGTATATCAAAGTACATTGGTAAGTAGTAATAATTTTGCTACTCTAGAACTCCCTACTCTGAGCCAATGGCTACCAATTCTTTATTGAATCTAGAAAGGAAATCATGCACAACAGCCCTTACACCAGTTAGATTTCTTATGCTGACTTTGTACCTTCTGCAGTTAAAATTCATTTACTACCAACCAGAACTATTGTCCTGATCTTCCTAAAATAATTGAATAAATTAGTTTCTGAACCTCAGTTATAAAATGATATAAATTTTCTACCTATTTTTGGTGCATAACTGATATAAACTGATTAAATATAAATATACAGCTAAATATTTCATGACAGAAGAACTTCACATTTTCTTTGACTAAATAATTTCATTCTTTTTATACAGCTTGATGTCTTAGGTAAATAAATATTTCTAAAAGATCAAGATGGGGTTGTGTAATTATGCATAGCCACCTTTTCTGAGTCATATATTTAGTTTAGATCACTAAACCTACAGAATTACAGTTTTTTATTTATTTTTTTATTTGGAATCTGAATTGTAACCTGAATTTGTCATATAATTTCATAGTAGTTTTATACACAGGACAGAAAAAATCATAACCCAAATCACTGAGAGCATGACATTGGTTGAAATGGAAAGTAATTTTTCTAAGTCATTCTGGTATTTACATAACTTCTCAAGTACTGAAGTCTATATAATAACGTACTAAACATGAAGAGAACAAATACATTCTATTGTAACTTATTGGCATTCCTATATAAAACTTTATTTTTAATATTTTAGGGAGGGTGTAAGGTTATTTCCCCATCAAACTGGAGAAAGTAAGTTTAAGGAATGCATGAACAGAAATATAAATTATGCTTTTACTGTTCTGTTTTAAAATGTTAGTAAAGCCTGAAATTAATTTCTTTTCAAAATAAATGATTCACTAGAAAATGTACTTTGAAGCAGTTTATATAGAAAATATAGCTACATAAGTGCAGACAACATCCATGAGAATACTGCTAGGTTTAAAATTCCTGGATTTTTACATAAAAATTAAGATTTTCATTCTCATAAGGGTGAATAGAATATAACTTTATTTAATTGAAATAGTTTCCTTTTTTCTTTATTTTCCCTAGGTCATTAATTCCAAAATTACGGAAATCAAGAAATCTGTGCTCCTACCTCCTGGAATGTTGATGCTTATATTTCAATATTATCTAAAATTTTATCTCAGAGATAAGACATTTTAACTGAACGCATAAGGAAGGTGATGATTTATTCTAGAAATATGGCAGAAATCATAGCAAAATACATAACACCATTAGTTTTTATGCAAGCTGAACCATCCTTCTTTTGGTCAAATATACTCAATCTGTTCTCAAATAACAGCATAAACAAGCTGGTTTCTACTTTAATACCACCAGGATAACCATAATCTTTCATTTTAATGCACTCTGTGTTAAATCTTAATGCCATCTGTAACTTTTTTGAGAGTAGAAATGTCAGTGTTATTTGTTCTCATTCAGTTCCTCCCTGCAATGCAGCATTATCTGTGAGTGATGCTTATATGTGTTGTCTGGGTATTGTAGTTAGATGTAGCCCTATGGCAAAGAGGTAATCATATTGATTTTTTACTACTGCAGCAAACACTCCTGTGTCCAACTGCTAGGCTTTGGCAAAAATAAATAAAACCGCAACTATCAGATCTGCTGTTGAAGCAAGATTGCAAGTGTCTGCAAATCACCTGCTGCAAGGTCATTTCAGACAGGATTGCTCTCCTAAGTGGGATGCATTCGATAGAATTAGTAGCTCCCCAAGCTTTCCATTGACTGGTTATTCTGGGCTGTTGTTTTTCCTGAATATACATGTCAACACAAAATATTCAGGAATAAACTGTTTCAAAAATCAATATACTGTATAAGCAATATGCTTACCACTCTTTGTGTAAGAGGGAAATAATTAGTGGTAATAAGGAAATTGTGTGTTCTAGTGTTCTAAAACAACAAAAATGTTTTTAAAGAATTCAATAGATACAAATTTTAGAAAAAGAAGCGTTCTTAGCAATGTTTTCAAAAGAGCTTGTATTAAATATAATCAGTGAAATATAATCTCTTGATCCTAAATATTTTGTTTTGCTTTGTCTCTTTCATATTATTGATAATTTGTGCAAAATTATAGTGGTTAAAATTAGTTAACTACACTTGGAAAGTTTGGAAAACATTAAGAAAGCAAGCTAGAGGGAGGCTAAAATGTCTGAAGTACAGCTTAGTGAGTCATTCTTGTGAGGGTTTAGATGAGAATAGTACTAGCAGTGTGGACACTAAAAGCTACATTAACAAAGATTCAGAGAGGTATGTAGATCCTGTCAGAAACTCTATCGGATGCCATCACTGTTACATTGTGGTGAAGAATATAACCACAGTTTTGACCACACCCTGATGCCATGGGAACTTAAAGGTAAATGACTAGTTTATCTCTTGGGAGAAATTTTAAGGCAGTGCACAGCACTCAGGCTATTGAATGAATATTACCGGTGTTTTTTGTGAAATTTATTGTGAGAATTTGCAAGAAAAATAAAAAGAAGTAACAGAAGAGAAATATTTCTAAAACTTGCTGTTTGTCCAGAAGAGAATCACATGTAAAAGTAGACAGGGAGAGTTAGATTGCTAAAGGTATTAGTGCCATTAGAAAGAAGTCAAAACCTTTACACCAGGACATTAGGAAAGATGACTTGAAGTCACCTTGAGAATCTCAAGGATGCAAGCATTCACAAAAGAAGAGACCCAGAGATACGTATTTGCTTCAAAGACTCCTTTGAGAAGAGAACACCTGTATACCCCCCAACACCTAGGGATAATTCCCCAGTGTTTGGCAAGGCATGCATAAGGCTGTTGGAGTCGTGCTTCAAGCAGAGCCAGCACACTTCTCAATGACAGCAGAAATCACCATGCTCTGCATCATGTTTCCTTTGCATACATGTGGAATGAAAGAATTATGAGGCCACAGAGACTTCCATTGAGGTTTCTGAGGAAAGTCTGGAGATCGAGCAGCATCTGAGTTCTGTATTTGACTCGCATGGATATATGAGAGGGAAACTAAAGAAGCAATGCAGACTTCAGTAAGGCAGAGACGTCAGGAATTTGGAGTCCCTGCCAAGGAAAGCTGCAACCAGTATGAAAAAATCTATGTTAGAAAAGGGCCCTGTAGGATGCAACCAACAAATCCATAAGCAACAGGCTGAACAAAACATTAGGAACCCACTGCTTGCTTTCATATGACACAGATGCAGGACATGAAGCTGTGGAATGCGATGTTTACCCAGCTGGATTTTAGTCTTGCTTTGGTCTAGTTCCTTTTGATAACCATATTCTTTAGAATGGCAATATTTTACTTGTACCTATCCTACCACTGTATCATGGAATATATCTTGGAAGTATGCCACTTGCTTTTTATTTTTATTTTTTCTTTTTTTATAGGTTCTCACAGATGAGTTTTCTGTGAGCTTCAGAGGAAACTCTGGAGTAGAATTTTTGAGTAATATTGAGCAAGTCAAGATTTTAGAGCTCTCAGTTGAAATAAATTCATTTGGCATCGTGAGATGAACACAGATCTTTGGCGACCATTGGTGGAAAAGTGTGGTTTGCAACTTGAATGTCTCCCAAAGGGCTGTGTGTTAAAATGCCTCTGGTATCACTGGAAGTTGGTAGAAATTGTAAGGGCTATGGCCTAGTGGGAGGTCTATGAGGAGCATCCCCTCAAAGGAAACTGTAGGATCCTAATTTCATCCTTCCTTGCCAAAGCATGAGCAGTTTTGCTGTACTATGAACTTTTGCCATGATGTACTGCCCTCACTACAGACCTGAAGAAATAGAGCCAAGCAACTTGAGACAGAAATTTCCAAAACTGTGTGGCAAATTGAACATTTTTTCTTTGAAAATTGATTGTTTTCAGTATTTCCATGGTGACAGTAAGCTGAGTGGCACAGTGTGTAGCTTAATACAGCTAGGAAGTATGCTCTACTTGGGAGGAAAACAGCCCTGGATAATGGGGAACTGGATGAGAGAATTAGGAAAAATGAAGATAGAAGTCACTATGTACTTTATATGTTATAATTTAGAAGCATTTTATACTAAATAACAGATTTTAAACAAGGGGAACATAGAAGATTGTGATCAGAAATTATTTGTGTGTTTATTTTATTCTTCCTGACACAGAGGCTGAAAACACTATTCTACTGGCGTTATAGAGAGACATGCAACTAGAGGGAAGGGTGATTAGAAGTGTAATGTAAATGTCAAGTAAAAGGTCATGAAAATTCGAAGTAAAGCACTTCTGAAACAACATTAAAAGTATACAGGGAAACTAATCTAAACTAATAGAAGGAAAATCAAAGATAAACCCATCAATTAAGTTGTTGAGCATATTATGTTATTTCAGTGAAAGGAAAATAAGATTTAGGAAACTAAGAATAATAGTGTAATGTAGAAAATTTTGAGTTTTAGGAACTTTTGTTAAGTCAAACAGAATATGCAGATAAACAGCATATATTGGACATATTAGAAAATAAATTCCATGTGAGGATGTATTGTGACAGTTTTGTTTTAATGTTGTTATCTTGGCATAGTCCATAATTTGGGGGATATAATATAGGTTCAATAATTGTTTCAAATCTGGTTAAACAATAGCATATTTTCCTTAGGTAAATGGTATCATCTTGAATAATCACACAGAGTGAAAAAGAACAATGTGACCTTTAAAATTTTCCATTATTTCTATATTGGCTTCCCATTTTTTCCTATAGTGGTAATTATTAATCAAATATTTTCCAAAAATAAATTACAGTGGGTTTTTGTTATTTTTTTCCCTGGAAATCAAACTGAGAACCTTGTGCCTGCCAAGCAGGCACTGTGCCACTGAGCTACATCCCCAGCTGAATTACAGTGTGTTTGGAGTTGTTTCTGTGTCTTATAATCTGTTTCATTAATGCTCAGGTCTGCTTTTTGTCAGTACCATGCTATTTTTTCACCCACAAAATGGGAAAAAATTTTAGCCTATTGTTCCTAGTCAAAGGACTAATCTCTAGAACATATAAAGACTTGAAAAAAAATCAGATCTCCCCAAAATTTAAAGACCCACTACCAAAATGGGCATCTGAGAAGAATACACAGTCTTCAGATGAAGAAGTACAAATGGCCAACAAAAACATGAAAACAAAGTTCAACATCATTGGTCATTCTTGAAATGCAAATGAAAACAACACTGAGATTGAATCTGACACCAGAAAGAATGACTATTATCAAGAAATCAAGTAATAGCCAATGCTGGAGAAGCTGTGGGAAAAATGAACCCTTCTTCACTGTTGTTGGGAGTGTAGACTGATACAACTCACTGTGGAAAGCAGTGTGGAGATTCCCCTAAAAACTAGGATTAGAAATCCCACTGGACCCTTCTTGATATCTTCCTTAAGGAATTAAAAATATTGCCACAGTATTATATTCACATCCACATTTATAGCAGCATACCTTCTAATAGCTAAATCTTGGAAACAATCCAAATGCCCATCAACTAATGAATAAATCAAGAAGATGTGGTTTTTTTCCTACAGAATAGCCTACTATTCAGCTATAAAGAAGGATAAACTTGAGACATTTATAGCTAAATGGAAGGACTTTGAGACCATACTTTTAAATGAAATAAATAGGACAAACATGTATAAAGATCACATTGTCTCTCTGATGTGAGAAACTGAAAGTGTAAATAAGAACGAAAATCTAAAATAGATATTGTGAAATAAGGAAATTGTTTAAAAGGAAAGGGGAACTAGGGAGGAGGGAGAGGAAAATGAAGGAAGGGAAAAGAAAAAAAGGATAAAAAGATAAAATGGAAACAAAGTTTTGTAAATAAGGTGAGGAAGAGAGATTGAAGGAAGGAGCTGAATAGGAAAAAAACAGGAATCAAGATATATCATGTACAGGTACAAAGGCCCTATATATACCTAAAATGTACAAATAAGCTTAATAAAAATAAATTACAGAAATAATATTTTACTGAGTTACTACAAAGATTTATTTTCTCTGGGTAGCTTAAGAAACTTAAGTATGTAAAATCAAATTATATTAATTTCATCAAATACCACCATAAGATATATGGTTTATTATTGAATTGTATAAGAAACTTAAGAACACAGTTCATTCAATGTCTTATAAGCTCAAATATTTTCTGGATTTGATATGGATAAAGGTACCTTCTAATTACATCACAACTTACATCCTTCAGGTTGTACCTATCACAAGCTAGAATGGGTCGTAGTCCATTTTAGATGGAAATCATGTACACATTAATTCCAAGGTTCTACCAGCTAAGACACTGATGTCTCTTGTCATCAAAATGTTACCAGTCAACTGAGGATTCCTTAGCTCATTTTTCATACAAATCACAAATGGCTGTTTTAATATTAGCTCTGAGCTTTGAATGTCATCAGCTACCAATACTTGAAGTTAGCAGACGTCCTTACTGGTCACAGACCTAGCTGCCATCAGGCCTTGGGCACTTTTGGGAAATTATGTCTTCCAGAAATTCTCTGTGGATCTCTGTTGTGCTCTTGCTGCTAGCCATATTAAGGGTTAACACCCTGACCCCTGCTTGCTTTTGGCACTAACAGCCTTTGGTATTATTAGCTCTTTGCATAGAAGTTCAACCTGCTCTATTCAAGATCAGAATCATGAATAGGCAAAGATAAAATATGCAGTCTGAAAAACTTATTAGAGCTTATCCCACGGCATAAGGCAGAACAGGGCATGGACTGACTCCCCAGGGTGTGAGAAAGTTGCCAGTATGATAGAAGAAGACAAGTTCATTCACGCACGTGCAGTGTTAGAGTTTCTGTTTAAACACAGGTGTGGAGGGGGCTAATGGAAGCCTGGACTGCAGAGGACTGCAGAAGGGAGGTTGCCCAGAAGGACTGCATGGCAGAGTCATTTGACAGGAACAAGTGACTGAGGATCTATGAAGTCAAAGCAAATATCTCCCAGAGAGGTGCTGTGGTGCCTGACGTGGCACCGGGCTGCAAGGTGTCTGGGGCAGCTGAGAAAGAAGAAAATAAAAAATTGCCTCTCAGGTAGTGTAAGGTGCTTGTCTCCTCTCTCATAGTGAAAACGAGTAGCTAGTAAAGAAGTTCCTTTTGCAACTTTGTTTTGTACATCGTGGAATGGACTTATTGCCCATGTGATAATTCTAAAACTTCTTACTTCAAACATGGTGCTGTGAGAAATAGGTTTCTCTTGCAAAATTTTGATTTGCTTCTAACATCCTATATTTATACATCTAAAGCTAAAAAAGCTATTTTTTAATACTAGTCTTATGAGAAAAAAAATGTCAGTGAAGAAAATAATAGTCTTCAACCCAAGTCTGAAAAGAATTTTGCAAACAGAAAGCTGCAAGGTAAATTACAATTGATGACCTTGAGTTGTGTATTCATTCTGTCACATAAAATCAGGTGAAATGTTGCCAAAAACTACTTGGGGGGTAAGAAAAGATAAATTCCAGGCTTTATAACCCATTTCAAAATCTAATTTCTCAAACCTGTGTAGTAAATTTTTCTGAGAAACTCAGAAGTTATGGATTCAGTTATTATTAATTTGGTAGTCATAGCCTGATGATTTCATTACTTTGAAGAAAAAGTCATACAGTGTAGTGCCCTATTTAATTTAATTATAGATTTGTCAAATTTCCAATTTGCCTAAGAGTATATGAAGATCGAAAGCAAGTACAATATTATGGATGTGTTCAAACAAGACAGGTATGTTAACTAAAATAAAAACAAGAGAAGAACGAAGATGAGTGAAAGTATTCAGCCTTTTCTTGAGCTTGCATTGTAGTACAATAGAGAATTAACTTGGAAATCTACTAAGAGAAGGATTGAGCATTAAAACATATCTTTTAAAACGAGGCATGGAAGGAATAACTGCTCTTTTGAATGAGATAACTGCAAAAGGAGGATGGTGGGTGCATTAACTTTCACACATAAACAGTGAACACCTTGTATTGTGAATGATTTCACTGTTGAATGTTCTTTATTCAAATGAGATTGTATGTGATCCAGGAGAACAATGTACAAGAAAACTATAGGAAAACTGGCTGCTGACAGTTGAATAGTTCAGGAGTATTTTCTTTAATCATACATGGAACACTATACCACAAATGACATGAGCGGAAGAATAAATGTACACAATGAAGTTGAAGATTTTACATCATGAAATTTTTAGAAGTCTACCAAATAACAGATACTCTACAATGCCATTTATATAAAATTTAAAAATTGAAAAGACAAAACTATTTAATCTGGAATAAATAGTTGGATAGTACCCTAAAATAAAAAGCAAGAGGTTTTTTATTAGAATATATTAGTGGGTGTTAATTTTAGCAGCAGAGCTGGTGACAAAGCAGAAAGAGATGTGGCTCTGTGGTGCTGACAGTGGTTTTCTCTGGAATTTGTATGGTAGATGTAGAGTTCATTATTGCACAATAATCTGCTGAGCAAAATATCTCTGTGCTAAGTTTTGTGAATCATTACTAAGAAAGAAAGGAGAAACAAAAAAGAAGAAAATAATACGCAATATAACAATCGTTAAATTCCTGTCATCCTGTTTTGAAATCCTATATTGCCATTGCTTTTGTTGTTGTTGTTGTCATCATTTTGTTTTTTGTGTTGTTTTTTAATTGTTTATTTGCTTCTTGATTTTTCTGGGGTTTTTTCTCTTTAAAATAAAAGAAAAGAGTATTTAAGAAAGAGAGTTGAAGGAAGATTAGGCTATGATATAGTAAAGAACTAAAAATCACCAGGAAGTGTTCACCATCTGTGGGGAGTTTGGTCTTCCCCGGTTGTATTTGACCTGTTGCTTTGCATGTAAGCTAACTGGCTAAAATGTAATGCATGTTACGACTACACAGATGCTAAATGGAGATTAACACACACAGTTAGCAAGTGTAAAACAGTAACTTGTATAAAATGACTGAGAAAAAATAAGCAACTTTAATAGGAAAGAAAAGGAACTAATCATAGGAACAAATGCCTGTGTATGAAAATTTTAACAAAGTTAAGTCAAAAGTAGTTTACGTTTCAAAGTAAAGAAATAATAACAATAGCTGTAATGTGTAATATTTAAATATTTACAAGAATCTATGCTCAAAGAACAAGATTCATGGTTTTACAAATATAGATCATTAATGCTGCAGTGTTGCATATGTATCACTGCCCACATATCTTAATAGAGAGAAAAAAATTTCATCTCGTTAATTTGCTAATTTTCTATTTTTATAATTTGAAAAATAATATTTCTAGAAATCTTAATGTTCATATTTATTTTCTATTTCAAGAAAAAATTTACCAGAGTAATTTTAGAATGGCTCTTAAAAACATAGGCATGTAAACAACTTGTCTGCTTTATTACCTGCACATTATCAAACTTACCAGTTAAGTAATTGTAGTCTCTAAATACTGCATATGCATAAAACTGCTTAGCGACTTGTGACAGATAAAGTCTGATTAGGGAAAAAGTCAATGAGGTGTTCGTCTCCATAGCTAAAGTGAAGTGAAGAGTATAGGCAATCACTTGCTTAATTCAAGCATTAAAATTCTTTTTGCTTCAATTGCCTAGATAATCAAAATCAAGCTGCTGGAAATTCTGCCTAAATTTTCCAAGTAGTTTATTCCATTTTAAAGTGGATTTAGTTGCACAAATGCAAGTTCTGGATTTTACGGTGCTAATATTTGAACCGAAATCAATGCAACTCGTTTCTCTCACCTCTCAAATATTACAGTAATTCTAAATTAATTAAAAAAGCTTTGTGTTGAACAACAGAAGTGATTTTTCTATTCCTTGTCTCTAATATTTGTTTGTCCTTTGTTTGCCATGTTTGTCTTCCTGCATTTCTAAAAAGCACAGGCACACATACCACTACCACTATCAAACATATTCAAGAACTTTGCCTCAATAAAATCTGATTTTACTCAATACTTTGTGGGTATATATCACAAGGTAAAAGAATAAAAGTTTAGTGACAAATTGCCTACAAAGTAGGAAAAAGTTAATCAAAAGCTCCTTGTCTTGAAATTTCCTCTCCCAGATCAATTAGTCCATTAACCTGAAACTCAGAATTCTTTAAAATGTCAGAGAAAATGTACACAAGTCTACTAAACATAATGTAGACACGTTATTTCCCAGATTGTAACATATGTGTCCACTAGTTTATTTTTCAATACTGTACCCATTCCCATCTGAAAACTTGTAAGCCTGGCCTTTACAATATGCATTCCTGTTGTCCTTTGGTCTTCCGAGCTCTGACGAAAATCATCCATCAGACTCTTTATTTATAGCATTTTAGGTTTTCCCTAGTTTAGCTCCTCCTTCAAATCAGTTCTGAAGTTTTCCAAACATCACATCAGATGCAGTCAGAGTGAGGAACCCACTACTTGGTACCTAGTTTCAGTATTGGTTAGCTTTCCCACTGCTGGGACAAAATGCCTCACATACACAGTTTACTGTATTAAAATTCTGTATCAACTGATGTCAAGAAACATCATAGTAGAAGGTGATGGTGGAGCAAAGCTGTTTACTTCATGGTCACTGGGAAGCAGGGAACAGATCAAGAGCACCTAAGAGTAAGGAGTCAGGGGCCAGATACAGTCCTCAAGGTTATGCTTCCATAATTAACCCAGACGCATCTAGTAGAGTGCTAGTAATCCCCTGTCACTCAATACAATCCAGATGATATCAAGATTAACAGTTACATTAACATAGCAAAAGTGATATCACCATGAACTTTAATAAAAAAAATAGCCAATGCAGTCAAATCCATAATTATTCATAGAAAGAGGAATGATGATTCAATAACTTTTAAGTATCAAACTAACATATATTTACTACTCATATCTGTCAGTGGGAAAACTAGCCACAATTTTATAGTACTTTTTCCTTAATGTACCTTTTAAATATTGAGAATTTGAAGAATTAAAATTTATAGAAGTGAGGAAAATTTTTCCCCTGGGAAATTATCTTCTAATCTTTTACATCTCAGTACAAGTAGGAGGTATGAAGTAATTGCCTCCAACATCTGTTCATCCTTTGTAATGGTGTATCTGTGTATCTATTTATTCACTATAATATTCATTTCAAGATAGTAATAATATATTTATCTGGGCTTGTTTTGAAAGGAACACAGACCTGGTCCTTAAATTTCTGCAATAGCTAAAATGTTTAAAATACTATAATAAAAGCTTTACATTCTATTAATGATTTGTAGGGCATATTCCATCAAAAATGCCATCAAAAGCAAACAAAGCAATATTATAAAAATATAATGTTCTTAACTTTTTATTTTGAAAACACTCTTACTTTGAATACATGGTTATTAAATAATTTGTTTATATGTCCATATTTTGTAAATGGAATGAGTGTGTGGTTACCTGCTGCTAACTCAGTTGTTACCAGGTTAATACTAGACTTAGTCAACATTACCTTATAAACCAGAAAACATTTTCAATTTTCACCCAATTCCTGTGGCGCATATCTTAGAAGGTTTCAACTGTTAACAAAAGTCGCTGCTGATCAGAACACACAAAAAAAAACTCTGCTGGTTAAAATTCAGTAATGAATGAGTGACCCAATTGCTAAGGTAATTTCCCGAAGGAGCAACACTGTTCATGGAGCTAGCCAGAGAATTGCTCCTGCCTTTTTTGTGCTGCACCTATACTCCTTAGAAGAATATTGATTTCTACAGTAGCACTCAGAAATCTCAACATCCTTGTGGCACTGCACGTGTATTTCCATCTGCAATATCACCGTCGGGTGCTGGACATGTGAATCATTTCCTCTACTTTTTTGGCTCTCCTTGAGAAAAAGCACACTTACATATTTATGATGTGGTTTTGTTCATTTAGTAGTCAAAAATAGCTACATAATAAAAGCAATGATGTGTTTAAAAATGCATAGCGAATACACAGTCCTTAATATGGATGCATGCTGTTAACCCCAATCCCTAAGCTTTTAAGGACACATTCTGCTGTCATTATCCTCATACAACAAGATATTCAACTTCGTTCTAGTTGACCTGAATTTAGGACTGGAGGACATAAGAAATATTGTAGTAGGGTGGTCCTTTGAGTTTAACTCTGAAGTTTGCTCTTTTTGTCTCTGTTTAACATAGTAGCATATTTCCAGGAAAATATGAGAACAGAAACTACACTCATTTAGAAATGCAAATTTGGTACAGTTTAGTTTGCTATTTTCCTCCATAATATGGCACTTTGATTCACTATACCCATGTTTGCCCATTAAAATTATATGACATCAAGTTCTCTGTCTGAATTATTTATTCTCGTTTAGGCATTGTATAAATCTAACTTAATTTGAAAATTAAATAATGGGAAGTCTTACGTGTTTCTCTTCACAAAGCTGTTTGTCTCAATTATAAGCAAAGCTGTACTGACAAATGGGAAGGTTCACGATCAGGATGACTTTTTATTTTTGTATTCTCAAGTAAATGCCATTCTTGCTTATAAACTCTAATAAATTTATTCTTTATGAATATAACTAACTTAACTGTTACATTAAATTTTGTAGCCACCCTCCTTAAATCCAATAAATGGTCCCACAGACCACACTCTGTGTGGCCCACTGCACAATGGAAGTATAGATAATCATTCTGTGAATGGAAATGATTTTCTTTACTGTAGCATCGTGTATATTGTTTCTGTGTAAAATGTAGCTGTGTCAGTCTATATAAATGTGTGGCTACTTTAAAAAATCACTAGAATAGTCTTGAAGTCTTGTTATTTAAAAACCTAACTAGATGATGTAGGGAATTCAAAGAAAATTCTTATGTATTTTCTATTATAAGAAGGTTGATTTGGGATGTTGGTGTCAAAGAAGGTAGAAAAATGTTCAAAAGAGAGAAGGAGAGAGAGACAGAGACAGACAGACTGAAACAGACAGAGAGAGACAGAGAGATCTAAAACCATGTGGCAAAATAACATCATAACATCTCTTCCTCTGTCCTTGAAACAGGAAAACTGACCAATTATCAGGGAAATGCAAACCAAAACAAAAATGAGATGTTATCTCAAAACTGTACAATGACCATTATCAAAAAGCTAAAGGGCAGCAAGTAGCTGGGAGTGGTGGCACAGCAGGCCTTTAATGTAAGTACTCAGGGAGCTAAGGCAGGAGGACTGCCATGAGTTCAAGACAAGCCTGGCTCACGAGATAAGTTCAAGACCAGCCAGAGCTACAGTGCTGGCACAGATGTGAAGGAAAGAGAACCCTTGCTCACTGTTGGTAGCAATAGAAATAAATGTGTCCATTATGGAAATCATTTTGCAGTCTCCTCAAAAACTTAAAAATAGAAGCACAAAATCATCCAGAAACTCCAGTCCTATGTACAGACGCAAAAAAAAAAATGGATATGGCAAAGATGTGTCTGCACAAGTATGATCATTGTGGGCTTATCGCAATAGTCAAGATAACAACATTAAGTGCCCATTAACAGATGAATGAATATAGCAGAATATATCCACCCTCAGAAAGACAGAAATTTGTTCCTTTTATAACAATGTGGATGAGCCCAAAGTATAGATGCTAAAGGAAATAAGCCACATACAAAATGAAGTATTACTTACGGTATCCAAAAGAAGAAGGAAAAGATGGAGGAGGAGGAAGAGGAGAAGAAGAAGAGGAAAAAGAGAAGGAGGAGAGAGAGGAGAAAGAGAAGAAAAAGAGGAGGAGGAGAATGAGGAGGTGAGGGAGGAAGAAGGAGGAGAGGGAGGGGGAAAGGGAAAAAAGGGAAGGGGAGGAGAAGAAGGGGAGGAGGAGGAGGAAAAAGCAGAAGAGGAAGAGGAGGAGGAAGAAGAGGAAGAAGTCATCATCTAGAAACAGAATAGAATAAATTATTGCTGCCAAGGGCAAAATAAGGGGAAAATAGGGAGATGCTGATCAAAAGGCACAACCTTCCAACTATAGGATGAATACTTTCTGAGGTCTAATGAATATTATAATCACTAGGATTAATATATTACACACTTGGAATCTGCTAAAACATTAGCTCTGAAGCATTCTTATGAAAAGAAAAAAGTAAACATATGAAGTAATGATGAATTAATTTACTGTGCTAATGGTTTCAAAATACATATTTATATTAGCTTACGACATTGTGAACATTAAATGCATATGATTTTGTCAGTTGTGCTTTTATGAAAATGAAAGAAGTCAAGAATTGGCCATAAAGAGAGCCAAATAAAGCAGATCACAGAGTATGTTATAAAGAATTTTAAACTTTATTCCAAAGGCAATAAATATCCTACTTTTATAAGATTGCATGTAGCTTAAAATAGAAGGAAATGTATAATATGATCATCTCTGTAAATTTTATTTCATTTTTCAGTACGCCAGAAGAGGGAAGATGTCTGTACTTGGGCAGACTACAAGAGATTAATAAATAAGTAACTGCAAACTTATTATGCCAAGTAATGATAAGTACTATGAAGAAAACTGTAGCCAGATAAAGAAATAAAAAATTAACCTTCGAGAAGATACTTTCTTAGAAAAGTTTGATGAATTTCTTGAATTAGAACAAAAATGCTCCATGTGATACATGAGAAAGAAATACAATAGGAGAGATACATGTTGGTCTTTCAGTACAGAAAATAGTGAAAGTCAAATGATTGGGTGAGCTCTGCAAAAAGAGGCCAGCTAGAGAGAAACTGAGTAACACTTAACTGAGGACTCTCAGCCACAGATGTGTAAGAAAAGGTGGTAAAGCGGTCAGTGTAGGAAGGTGGTTGGAGCTTGCAGAGAACTCTGCGGAAGATACTCACAATAGCATTTGAAGCCAGAGAAATGAATTTTCAAATATAGAAAGAGTGTAATCAACTCCTTCAGCTATTATTGACTGCTTTGAAAAACTGAGCATTTAAAATTGTCCTTGGATTTGGCAAGTTAGTGAGAAGTTTTTACAGGAATCTGTGAATCTTTTACAGGAATCTTGAATATTGTATTGGATTTGAAAGAAAATAGGGAATATGGTAGCCCAATGTTGATCTAGTGTGTACAGTTTCTCTAGTGACTTTTCCTTTAAAGAAAAAAATGTAATACAATGAGGTATTTTTCTTTTATTATTATTGCTTTGCCAAGTATGTGATTGATTACAACATATTTTTATGCTCTGGGAATGAACTTTTACAGAGAAAGGACAAAGAGTAAATTTCAAGATAATAGATTTATAATATAATAGATTCATAACAGAGTAAAACTACATCCATTTCAAAAGGAAGAATTTCACCTAAGAGGGAGCATTGTTCAAGAGGGGATAGGCAAGATTAAATGGATTGCACAAGTGACAAGTACACTGGAAACTTTAGCCATGGGAAGGCCACTTCATGTTGATTTGCATTGACTATTTATGTGATGATTAATGATGAGCAAGTTGGCTTTTAATATTATTTCCTGCATCAGGAAAATTAGAACCTGTGTCAATAGAAAATAGTATTTTCATTCTTTTCTCATTTATGATATGATTTAAGAAAAACGTTATTTTGGGAAATATTTTGGACTGCTGATCTGCTTTGTATAAATACTGTGGTGCAAATTCTAAGTCCCTCTTTGCCGTTTGTGCATTTCTGACATAATAATTCTCTGATGATATACAAAGTGCCATATAGGTTTGTATTAGACTACAAAAATGAGCAAATCAACAGCTGTTGCGTGTGAGCTGCAGGTAATCACAGTTCCATGGTGTGATGATGCACATATATAAAAATTTAATGGAATAAAAATAAAGAAAATATATGTAATGGTTTACATTATGTTTCCCTCAGTCTGTATTTCCTATTCTTGATCATTATTCTATTTTCTTATTGGTTTATTATCATTTTATGTAAATTAACAACTTAGCATTAATGGCAAATTTCAATGTAGATATCCATTTAAGTCACTTTATTAAAAGAATTGTTATAGAGTATTATGAAGGCAAGAACAAATCTATAAATACATGCCTTAAAAATAGAGTACACACAGAGAAATGTGTATGTTAACTGCATTTTCTTAATATTTCCCTTTATTTTAAATATTAATTTCCAGATTATGTGTAAATAGGTGGACTTTTTTTACTTGAAATTATACAGAAATGTGAGCCTGCTATAAGTTTCAATATAATCTTAACAGATAGTAACTTTTATATTTGCCATCTAATAGATAACTTTATCTGTGTGATATCATAGACTAATTACTAGTTTATTTTATTTTATCTTTGTTACAATGATATTATGTTTAAGGTGCATATTTAAATACTAATATTACTACTACTACTTTGTAATTACTAGATTCAATTTGGATAATTACTCTAGGTGAATCAATTTTCATTTTTCATAATTTCCTGAGAATTAACATCATGTGCAAAGTGAGAGGGAAAAAAATGAACATTGGTTTGCCTTGCTTTTCAGACAGAAATACTTTCTTACCCACCTTTCTCATTTGTATTTTACATAATTAAAATGTTCATGTTCAGGAACAAATTGGATCCCATTATTACCTTATACAATGTGGTAATGTAGAATTGAAATCAAAGTATATACTGCTGGTGTGCATTTGAAATTACTAAATTCTGATTTTTCTAGATAGCAAAATCATCTAAAATTAAAACTATTAAGAGCAATGTCATAATTCTGTCAAATACAATTTAAAATAATGTTTGCATTTCAAAAAAAGAAAAAATCATTTCAACTGAAATGACACTGCATTTAAAAACCTGTGATGAATCTGTTCTGAAATATCCATAAAAAATAACATACTCAATCTCTGAGCAGATATAGACATCATAAAGCAACCATACATTTTGAAGTGAGTCAATGACGATGTTGCAGGTGCACCAACATACTCTGCTGTTTGTACTTGAGTCATCAGAAAGTGACACTGATCTTCCTAAATGTCTTAGTTACTTTTCAATCATGAGAATTGGTCTCATTGAAACCAGTTTCTCCTCTGTTCCATCTTTGTAGGCTGTAACTTTACTGGAATTTCCTTTCTGGTCAAACTCAAAACATTCTGAATCATTTTGGTGGGTTCTTCACTCATGATTCTCAACATATCTGACTAAAAGCTCCCAACAGCAGCCATGCCACTGCCCCAACATTAGAGTGCCTTGAAATTTCTTCTTCAAGATTAATTAGACCAGCAGCCTTAATCTCAGTCTCAGGCAGTCTCTGGACATGAGCAAAATGCAGACAAACTTTCTGCCAAGCCATAAAAACGCTTTGTCTGAACTCCAACAGCCAATGCAGTCCTTCTTCCCTGCAGAAATGTCCTGAGTTGGGTCTTTACCAGCAGAATTTTTATCAGCATGCTAGTCTTCTGAGTTCTGTCCAGAATCTACCATCGAGTACAGCCTCAGGCTTTCCAGCTCTACTTTTTTGGTTGCTTCTCCAAACCTTTCCTAACTCTTCTCTTCTCACAAGTCATCCTCAAAGGCTCCTGAACCACATGGTCAGGTATAGTCACAGCAACAACCACACTTCTCTGGTACCAAAGTCTGTCTTAGTTACTTTTTTCTCCTTGCTGAGACAAAATACCTGACACCCAAAGTTAAAAGGGGAAAGGCTTATTTAGCTCAGAGATTGTAGAGTTTTCAGTCCATAATTGGCTAGTTCAAAGACAGGATGACATCACAGAAGAGAAACACTTCATGGTGGGCAGAAGGTAGCAAAACAACAAGGAATGACAACAGCTCTTTCTATCCCTTACATCTCATCCAAGTTACTTATGGCAGGTAAAACTCACAACCTTAACTCTGGCACTCTCGATCCTATATTGTGCCACGAATCAATCTCAGCAACATACTCTAGACCCAGCCTCCTCTGAAAAGGCCTGTGACCACATGATGCTTTGGTGGGACATCTAGACACAAGTTATACACTAAACAATCAGTATTTCATTTAGCAGATTAGTTTA
>RJWT010018748.1:0-18721 GCA_004365215.1 Cuniculus paca
TGTTTTCTCAGTGAAGTAGTCTCTGTATGTTTATTAAATTAATTGTACTATTTTGGTACATAACAGTGGTTTTCTTCAACTTCTACCACAAACTCCTTCTTGGTCTATCATATTGGACTCGCCAGCTGGGTGTGGTGGTGCATGCCTGTAATTCCAGCACTTGGGAGGTCAAGGCAGGAGAACTGCTGAGAGTTCAAGGTCAGCCTGGGCTGCAAAATGAGTTTAAGGCCAGCCTGAACTCTATAGCAAAACCCTGTCTAAAAAAGACAAAAACAAAAAAACACAACAACAACAACAAAAAACTGGACAGTGCCTATAATGTGAAATATTATATTTATCACCCTATTTTATGTGTCTTAATAAAAATAATTTATCTGGAAATTTTAAAGAACAAAGAGGGTATGAAAAGTTGAAATTCATCCAATGGGAGTATTTTAAATACTGAGAGAATTGTTACTTTATAATCATTTGTGGTTACATTATTAGTAAAGTATAAGAGATGTGTATTATATCTTCTTAATGCAATGACAATACTTATATGAGTAATTGCTTTAATATGATAAAATATCTTAGATCTCTAATGGCGCATCTCTGCTTATCTTCATTGCAAATCTTATCTTTTATCTTAAGATAACATTCTTTTCTGTCATTCAGTGTGCATTTACTTTGAAGACAGTATACTGGCTGTCAAGTTGCCAAGTTGCAGTTTCCAGTTCCTGGCCTGAGTCGTTAGCAGATTTTTCCTTAGAACCTAACAATTACCCTCAGAAATCACAAATATACTTCGCAATTGTTTTGTTGGTGGGAGGTTTCCAAATAGCCAATCTGAGAGCGGTATTCAGTTCTTCTTGCTGCCGATTGGTTGCTGCCCTGTAACCCATCCCCATTGGAGGCACCAGCATCTCCCCATCACAACAGGTTGCTGTACTGTGTGTAACTATCTTGAGTGGTCTCGATTTTGTTCCTCCTAAAACCCTAATATCCCAAGGATGCCGCCAAAGTGTCCTGCATCTTCTAAGGCTTTATTAATTCAGTATTTTATTAAATTAAATTACATAACTGTGGAAGACATAGCATATTTAGGATTTAAACTAGGCCTTCATAGGCATTTTCCTGACCCTATCTGAAATTCGCGGTTTTTCACGATTCGCAGCTGCTCTAGGAATATAATCCCTGTGAATTTTGGAGGTCCACTGCACTTCTTTCTTTGTCTGATGCTGCTATTGTCAACTTTCTGTTGATTTTTATTTGCATGGTATAGGTTGCCCTGCCTTGAATTTTCAGCACTACTCTTTGGTATTCGAAGGCTATAATCTTAGCATATGCCTAAACTAGCTTTTTCTATTAATCTTGTTTTTTATTAGAGTAATATGTTCTATTTACATTTAACAATTGTACATCTTTTTTTTGTCTTTTTGAGACAGGGTCTTGCTATTCAGGTCAAGCTGGCCTTGGGCTCACTTTGTAGCCCAGGCTGGTCTCAAACTCGCAGTGATCCTCCTGCCTCAGCCTCCCAAGTGCTGGGATTTACAGGAGTGTGCCACCACACCCAGCTAACAATTGTACATTTTTTATTACAGCTTTCATATTTTTCCTTATTAAAAAGTCTTGTTTATATTCTTGTTTTTCTATAGTTATACATTGGTTCATTCAAAATACTTATTAGGCAGCCATGTGTTCAACTCCATTATTCCTGCCCAATTGAAATGTCCTTTCTGTAATGATTTAACTATGGGTAACATTCATTAAAGGTTTCCTTATAAGACAGACACAGTGTGGTGGGTTACAAATGTATTAATGTATTTAATACTATAGTAGATAAGTTTAAATATAGGAGAAAATCGATGCACAAAATTCATATCATTAATCCTTAATGATAAAGCCAGGAAAGGAATACAGGGAGTCTCATTTAAAGCTCTTTGATTTGGGAGTTCTATTTTCTGTTTTCATTCCACTGGTTATTTCATCTTTAGCACTATTTTAACTTACATTTAATAACATTAGCATGGAAACAGAAGCTATGTTTGTTGCCTTGTAACTTCCACCACTATCTTTCTTCCTGAGAACCCTAGGTCCCCTATAGATCAAACTTCATGCTTTGTCTTTTCTGCCATACCTCTGGCCCAAAAGAAAAGACTATAAATATTGTGTGGATGAATACCTGTTTAGTTTTCTGAAATAGCCACTTTCACCTATATTGCCTTTACAGAACTGCTTGGTTTCTTTCTTGGTGTTTGGGTGTGTGGGTGGGGGTGTGGGGGGGGTGTGTGGGTGTCTCCTGTACGTCAGATTTTCAGTATGCTCCATTTTATTACAGTTAACATATCAATTGAGTCCCAATACTTGCTCCTTTATTTTATTTTATTTTATTTTATTTTATTTTATTTTATAGAGAATAAAACCAAACAAAATAAAACAGAATAAGACCAAACAAAACAAAACAATGAAAACAATAGAGGACTTCAAAACAAGATAATAGGAAATTAACAATGGCTACCATATGCCTCTTATTATCTTCAAAAGAGCTGTCCAGACCATCAGACATAGGAATATAATGTTAACCAAACAATACAAAACATGAGTTGCTTCTTTACTTCAGTTGTTATCTTTTCAGAAATTTCAGGTGTGTAATCTCTAATTTCTACTATGTCTGTGTCTCCTGAACTTGTTCTGTATGGGCTAGAGGTCTGAGATTGTATTTTGCACCTTTGTCTTGACATTTTCCTGTGTTCCTCCAAATCATCCCATTGCTACGTTAGGAGTGTTTACTGCATTGACTGTCAGTCCCTCTGTGTAGTGAATTGGATTAGGCACCTGGGTTCCTCTGATCTGGAGTTCCTGGAGTGGTGGAGAGGCACAGGGCGGTGGTTGACTGATGCTCCCCTGATGGCAGCAGGGTTTTGGGGTGTGGCTTTTTCTCTAGGCCTGCAGTGGGCTTCCCGGATTTTTCCAGGCCAAGCGGCTCTTGTGAAACCTTGGGACATGGTTTCTTCCTAATAGTTTCATTTGTTCACAGGTTTGGCTCAGCTCTGCTATTTCTTTGTTAGTTTTCTGTCTAGTCGATCTGTCACTATGTGACAGTGAGTTATTGAGGTCTCCCGTTACAACTGTGTTATTGCTCATTTGATTTTTCATGTCTACCAATAACTGTCTTATATAGTTGGGGGCTCCTGTATTAGGTGCATATACATTTATAATTGTTATGGCATTTGCACTGTCTCAAGCTTTCTCATTGACCCCAATCAATCTTGTGTTATTCTTCTTTGCTTCATCTTGTAGCTGTTGGATTGATTTCTCATGGTATCTTGCTATTTTTGTGATATCTTTCTCTTCATGATCACTAGCTGCAATTCTGTTTTCAAGATCTGAAATTCTATACTTTCCTTCATTTGATTTACTTTCAGTGGCAGTTTTAATCTCCTGGATCTCTGTATCTGTTTCATGGATTCCATTTCTCTCCCCTGTTGGGCATTTTTTTGTTTCCATCTTTTTCTAAGCTCATGTATTCTTTATTTGTGTCTCCCCTAAAATCTTCGGTTTTAAGCATTATATCTTTTTGTACCTGAGAGATCATTTTCTCTATGGCCTTTTCCACTTTTTTTTTTTTGCTTCTGTTGTTATCATTTAAGAAAGCTCCAGTGTTTGACTTCTAACTTCACACCTCTCATTGAGTGCCAGGCCTGTCCTGGGTGAGCTGGGGGTCTAGGGCCAAACCCCACCTCTGTGTCTTGCCAGTCTCCATTTTCTCTTTTTACTTTTATTTTGTCTTATGTTGATGCCTGCCAATCTCCCATGATATATAGCTCCACCATTAGCATTGAGGGCTCTCTCAAGGAGGAAAGGAGATGTCCATACCTCCGGGATGTCCTCCAGATGTAGGTGGTTCTTTATAGATGTCCCAAGAGCCTACCTTCTTCTGGTGTTTACGGTTCTGTGACAATGCCCGTGTTACATCCCAGAGATGTGCTGGGTATGGAGCAGATTGTGGCCTCTGAATGTAGGGCTGGGACTGGTCTTCTGTCAGTGGAGTTCTGCAAAGTCCAGTTGTTCTCTCCTCACTGCTATGTAAGAGGTACCCACATTACTGGCCTCATTGATTATTTGACCCTCCAAAGGTGTGTGTGTGTGTCTGTGTGCCTAATGTTGTCCTGGGTCTTGGGGTTCCTGTTGGTCTTATACTCTTCCAGCTGGTCTCACCATCCCGGGTGGGGGTTAGTGGAGGAGGGCCAGATTGTGAACTTGCTGTCTTCTATCCAGCCCACCCTCCTGGGTGCAATGGAGGGGCACAGAGCATGAACTCCCTGTCTTCCAGCCAGCCCACCCTCTGACCTTGCTCCGTTCTTTGCAGTAAATAACTATATTTCTGATTTGCCTTGAGTAGTTCTGCTCTTTGGAATGTAGCCCTTATGTATCATACAATAGCTATGGTTGTCCACAAGGACAGATTAGTACAAAGATGTTCTGCCTCTATCTGTTACCAATTAGGTCAGCTTGTGTAGGAAAATCAGAAATCCTAATTTTTAACTGTGTATCAAGTGCTGGCACACAATAAAATTTTATAATATTTTACTGTTCCCTAATAATCTTTTACTATCCTTTTGTAATATTATATTACTACTATCAATAATAAAGAAAGAATATTAGAAGAGAGAAAAAATTCCAAACAAAATTCTTTGTTATGGAATAGAAAGTTTAGGATGATAATAGTCTCAATTTTTCAAAACAAAAACATTTGGGGGAAAAATTAAACAGGACCAGGATAATGTCAAATTTCCCTGTGTTTTTATTCCTAAAAACAGCTGTAATTGTAGGAGCATAAAATCAGAGCTGTTTAACAAAAGTAATAAACTAGTGAACTGCTTATTTTTCAGCAACCGGTCAAACTTGAGGGGGGAATAAAGAACATTTATCATAAATTGCAATGGGTAACTAAGATTAATGACATCTTAAAATGAATCATATCAATTCTAGAATGATTTTAGGAGAAATAATAAATGCTTAACAGTTTAAATTATTTGGTTAACATTATTTCTGAATTGTAACATGAAACCATTACATTGATCTCAAGGAATTAGTGACTCAGTGTAACACATACCCTAGGGGTAACATGCAACTTCACATGGTCTTAGTGGCAAATTCTTAGCTTAGTTAACTTAATCTTCTTACTCTATTAATTCATTTACTGTTTTTTAAAATAAAGGGCCAGATAGTATACATTTTAAGTTTTGAAGAGCAGACAGTTTTTGTAGCAATTACTCTGTCATCGTAGCAGAAAATCAGCGATGAACAAACAGCAGGAAAAAGAAGTGTTGCGTTCCAATTAAAGTTTATTTTCAAAACTAGTGAGTGGGTTAGAGTTAGTTCATAGAGCTAGATTCCAGGCTACTGAAAGAGTATAATTCTCCTAATTCTTTTGACTATTTCTTCTCCCCCAACTTTCATTTTTGTTGTCATTCCCACTAGTATACCTAGCAAGCTACTAAAATTATGCAGAACCTATGATAGGAAAGAGGACATCCAGTAACAATAAGAAAACAATGGTGTTAGTTCTATTTTTCCTCCTAAGTTATTGGGAAATTTTAAAGGACACACTGTGTCATGATTTTGAGTCATGAGGTTTTGGTAAATATTTAAAGCATTTCTTGCTACTCAAAAAGAAATAGTACTATATAAATTATAACTGAAAAGATCTGGATAAATAATTCTTTACCCACAAGCTCTCACTAAAATATGTATAATCTCATGAAGAGTGTTGCATAGCTTTGTTTAATAAAGCCACAAGAAGTATGTCAGTGAGGCTATACAAATATTTACCACTTAAATATTAACTATACTATATAGCGTTAAATAATCCCATTATACATATAAGAGAATATAGAAAAGAGTCCAAATGTTGGGTCACCAGGGCCTCTGTACGGCCTTTTGCTGTCATCAGCCACATATCACTCAGATTTTCAGGATGTTTCATTTTGCTATAGTTAACAGTGCCTCCCAGCACACAAGATCATTTCTCCACCCGCTGACTTAGGTGGTGCAGGGGACTACATACCAACACCATGTTGTTCTATCCAATTATCCTCCAATTCATGAACAGTACCTTTAGTGGTTCTTTTTCTTTTCCATCTCAACCACATGTCATTTGTAACATTTATTCACTGTTTCTTATGGATTTAGGAACTCTCTATTAGCCAGAATATTTTTTTCTCACTTTGCAAAAGCTGTGACTCTTTCCAGATTACAGCTGAAGCACGCTTTTTGAGATTGATACACAGAGAACAGGCAGAGAAATGCCTCTTGACTGAAAGAAGAGAGAATTGAGCAGACATTATTAGAGTCATTATTCCTTTTGCTGTAGAGTATACAAAAAGAAAAGTGAGGCCAAAGGATTGCTAAAAAAGGAATTTGCTACTGCAGTAACCCCATTAGATACCTGTTAAGACCTTTTGCTTCCTCTATCATTTCCAGCTAAATCTCAGCAAGAAAGAGAAATCTAAAGAAACAGTGGGAAATACATTAGATCTGGGGACTTTCTTTTTCAGTGTCACTGTAGCTGTTATTCCCTGGCAGCTTAATTGTAACTAATTAGAATCTAGTTAAATACAGACCCAGCATTAAACCCCTCTGCTTGCTTTTGCGCCCTTGATAGGCACAGTTTGTGTTTATATCTGCACAGGACAGAGGAAGTCTGAGTTCCATCATCACTTTGAAGCTTACTTTTATTTGTTTATTTTTACTTCCAAATAATTTGCGTGGATTTTGACATTACACCGAGGACTGTGTGAAGTGCTGTCAGCGCCCACTGCCAGGGGAGCTGCTGTATGGACTGGGGCAGGACGTAGCCCGTCACCTACTCTGGCAGCTCTAATTGCAGGATCGCCAGAGGGGATCCATTTGGGCTCTAATTAGGTCATTCCACTCCCATCTCCTCCAAGTGTGTGTAATTATAAATTAATTTAAAATCCCACTGTGAGAAAAGAAATTCCCGCGATATAAAAGGGAAGACAAAAGCTGCAGGAAGTATGTCATTTAAAACACTTTTCAGTGTTCCCTTCAAAATTGATCCTCAAATCTCATTTTTCACTCTACTCTTCATTTTTCTAGTTCTAGAAGCTTTATCACTTTATTCAAATTGTGGATCGTTGCAAAGTTACACTGCAATTTAAGGATTTGATGCTTCTTGCAAAGTATTCTTTGGGGAAATAAAACGTAGAGAGACTAGTTTTTGGGAGATGGTCAAACCATAAGACTGTGAGTCCCAAGAGGGAGATGCATTTCTATCCCATGATTTTCAGTCTTTAGAGGGCCAGAGTTAGCCACTTAACACTCACCTGCTGTTTTCACAATGCAACATACTGTGAGTTATAGCAGATGACTGAGACATTAAAAAACAAAACAAGGCAAAAACCTGGCTGACAGTGTATATACTACGCCCTTGTTCTTTTCATCTGTCTGGTTGAGCTGCTGTTGTATTTGCCTCACATTATCCCAAACTGTGGTTAAGTGCATTAGCCTGCTCATTTTCAGAGAGATGATACAGGTAAAGACATGCATGTCTGACAACAGGATAACCACAGCTAAGCATCTGAAGCAGTGTTTTGACTTGCTAGACTTCCCATTTCTGTCAAGAAATCAACTTCTTTTGTGAACTTGGGAGAAAATGTGCCAGGTGCAAAAAGACTGTGTGAAAGACCTAAACGACATGTGCAACCTTTTTAGTTTCTAAATACTGAAAAAAAAAGTGAGGGAAAATACTTTACCACTGCAAGAGGAGGATGTTATTTCTCTAAGAACATTCTGATGAATTCATTATAATGCCTACAGAAATGTGAATTTATTTTTAAAAGTTAAATTATTTTACTATTTTACAAAGACCCTTAGTTTTCCTGACATTCCACCTGGATGCTACTAAGGGCTATCATAATGTACTTACAAGTTGTTTGTGTTCATCCTCTGGGATGTCATTACTATTCCTTTTTGCAGATGAAAAAAGCAAGACCTGAGATACTAGATAATATGCCCAAGGCCGACCTGAGCAGTAACTAGAACTCTACTTGGGAAATAGAAGTGAAAGATGATCAACCATATGCCATACTTCATCACCTGGGAACCTGACAGGGCAGGAAAATCTTTGACTAGCATTGCATGAGAGCTTACCCACTACTTTAGGCATCAGATATAGGAGTCTCTTCTTATATCTGTTCACAGATGATTTCATTTGACATTCAAAAAAGTATCTCTATCCATACAGTATCTAAAGATATTTCATACCAACAGTAAATTCTACAGTTCGAAGCTGAAGCATCTACCTCTGATCAACTAAGCCTAGTTCTTAATTTGTATTATTCGCCAACCAAATGAAAGAAATGGAATGTTATTGTAATCATTCACATCATCAATGGCTTTACTTTATCACCAGGATATCCTATCATGAAAATAAGTGGTAAGGAGCATTGAAGCATGTATAGAGGAAAAATATTCATAAAAGATAAAATTTCATAGTCTTAGATTTTGTATTTTCAAAAACCCATAATTTTCATGTCTCTTGTTTAAGCTTTTAAAGGCAATTGGATCCAATTCATGAATAACACTAAGCTATATATTTTATAGGCAACAATCTTAATCTATTTCTTCAAGTTACTACCAAGCATGAATTGGCAGACCTCTACTATAAGGGACCAGATGGTAACTATTTTAGGCTTTGTCAGCCAAGTCATACACACCCTATCACTGCAGCACAAAATCTGCTATAGATGATGCATTAATAAATGAGCACTGCTGTGGTCCAATACAATTTATTTGCAAAATCAGGTAATAGGCCAGATTAGGTATTCAGAACATTGTTTACTAAACTCAAATTTACACCATAGAAAGAATGTGCACAACTTTTACCTCTCATCTGGATCATGGGAATCTATCATAAGTGAAATTATTTTCCAACGCAATAATCTTTACAATCTCTATCTGATATAGTTTGAATCTTAAAGGTCTCCAAAGACTCAGGTACTGAAGTCTTACCTCCATTTGATGGTGTTAAGAGGCTGTGTTATCTTTAGGAGACAGAGCCTAGTAGAGGAAAGTTAAGTCAAGAAGATGTGCCATTAAAGGGGATATTGGAACCCCACTCCCTTTCTCCTTTTCTTTGCTTCCTGGTTACCACAAAGTGAGCAGATTTGCCCTTCATGTACTCACACCATAATGCTCTACTTCATCACTGGTCAAAGTAATGGAGCCCAGAAACCATGGACTGAAATCCTAAAACCATGAACCAAAACAAACTTTTCCTTCTTTTGATTATGTCAGGTATTCTGTCAGAGCAACAGAAAGCTGATATACCATCTACTTGCAATGCAATCATCATGGAGTATATTTCTTTCTCCCTCTTTATATCTGTGTGTGTTTACAGATGCAACCAGGGTTTTAGAAAACTAAATAATGCTCTTCTATACAGCTGTGACTTCTGAGCCAATTCTACATACCACATTTGACTTCTTAAGTCTTTTCATTAATGCACTCAATGAGCTCACTGAACATCAAACAGCAAGCAAGACAGGAGGCACTACAGCCTTGTGCATAGTGTCCAGCACTTCTGCTCCTCTTATCCTTCATATTCCATTCTTTGTACCCATTCTTAATAGCCAGCCAAGTTCTAGAACAAAAATCAAACTGAACAGCTAATTTGTGCAAGAATATTCTACTAAATTATATCTAGAGAAAGAGTAGAGAGGAATGAAATAAATAGTGTCTGGCTCAAGTAAACCTGCTCATTTGTCTCTAATCAGCTCCATATTTGGATATCCACATTCCATGTCCCCAACCAATGGTTAACAATTTAATTATTTAATGAAAGAAGGGCTCAGAGATTGAACAAATTTATTTGACATATTTCTGCATTATTTCTAAGATGAATCTTAATGTAAGTAAAATTCTTTCAGACAACTGGAAACATTCACTTATGGTTGTTGAAAACCACAGTGAAATATCCTTTTTAGTGTCATTGACTGAACAGCTTCAGAGTTCTTATAGCTGGATACATGACTAAAACAACTATTTCCAAATGTGAACTATTCCAAGTGCATAACTCTCCTGAATAAATATGAACAAAAAGTGCTTGGCTTTTTCCCCCTTTTCTATCAAAAGCAGAGTGAATGTCATTTTCCTTTGGACACCTAAGAAAGTGTTAATTCATCTTAACATACCACAAAATCCATGGAACAAAACCACTAGAGTTTTTTCAATTACATGATCAATACATGAGCACCGACAATAGTTGTCAAAACAAGTATAGGCTATGACAGTTCCAAAATGTGCCCACACATTATTGGTGATCTTCTCTTTCTACTGCTCAGCCTTCTGTGTGTCCTGGAATTTGGGACAGTCTTTTAGTTTTAAGGCTGAAATGTGAACCTCTCTACTTCTTGTCTCTTTGCCCAGCTAGATACAAATCACAGAAACCCAACAGGTTTGGAACTTCTGCAAATACACAAAACAGACAACAAACAAATACTCCTAAGAATGTTGTAAGTTAGTCAGAAGTCTTCTGCTCTAAAATTCATTATTCCTGTCTCATGCTAACTTTACTAATCTGCCCAGTGCATGACTTCTCCCGACCTTGCACCAGACTTCTGGCCCACTAGCAACAGATTTAGGAGGTCCAGAGAATTCACTCATTGAGCAGCTCAGCTGAATAAATGTGAGGCAAGAAGAGTGAATTTGGGGACAAAAGGCTCTGACTCAACCTCCTGCTAGATTTACTACTAAAAATGTTGTCTTTGTCATTTTTACATGGCTAGCCAGTGAATCAGTGACTGTGACTCACTTTTTTTTTTCCTTTTGTAGTCCATACCAGTTTCTTCTGGTGCACTAGAAATTTCCCTTGAAGTATTCCTTTTCTGAAGGTTCACTGCTTGGGCTATCTCAGCAGGCTTGACCTTGGAGAGTCCTTTGGCAAAAGAATGAAAGGGGGAAAGAAAAAAATGATAGATGTTATTATTTAGATTGCAAAGATTCATAAATAATTATTTAATCACCTGTTAACACCCTTTAGTAAGAAAATAATGCAGGCCTATATTAATGAACACTATGTAGTGTTTCTAGAGAGTTGCTCTTCATACAAATAACAATTGTGATCAAAGTTTGCCATACAGAATTGCCAAGAGGAAAGTATTACAGTAGCACCAACAGCCAGTTTTCTATAAACTAAATGGAAACTTCTTGACTAGTTTGTCTCAAAAATATATCTCAGTGGCGTGTGACATGTGTTTTCTCTGTGTTTCTGCTCAATGTAAAGCTCTGCTTTTCGCTTTATTGCCAACTGAATTAAATGCACGCTCAGACATATGAACTTTTCAACAGAAATAACACAGTTTTGATATCAAGCTGTACTAAATTCACTTCCCAGGGCCAAAATCTATGAGTCCATAGATATCAGTTCTGAACCCATGATTAGAAGCAATTGGAAAGTGGATCAAGAAATTAATTTAATAAGACTGCCAAATACAAACAGGAAAATAAGAGGGTGTTTTTAAACTGCTGATTATGAAGGACTACATATAGAACAAAAGCTCTGCAGACACCTTCAAGATAATTTCTTCATAGTACGAATAAAATCATACAGACAGCATGCACCCCCTCCAATCCTGGGTCTTTCCTGTCCCCCTGTGGGAGCAGGAGACAGCAGACTGCCACCTTGTTTGCCAACAGTCACTTACATGGGCTTATTTAGAGTGCAACAGCTACCTCAACTTAACAAAGTCAACTTCTTGGATTACATTTTATTGATTGTCTTTCTACCACAGATGTCTTACTCAGCTCTTTCTCCTAGGATCCTTCCTTCTTACTTCAGAATGATCTGAACATCTTTGGAGTGATAAATATGAAAATTTTCAGGTCAGGAGGTTAGAAATTAATACAGTACATGAAACATTAATGACATTGCTACCATCAAGTCAGCTGAAGTTACTACATTTCATTATTTACTCTACACTTCCAACAACCTACATAAAGCATTTGAGAAATAGTGAGAGAGAAGTTAACGACTTTCATGAAATACTAAAAAATATGATAGTATCAAAATATTTGCACATAATCTGATAAATGCAAATTTGGATAATTATGCATACTTAACCTTGAAAAACAGGATATCGTCAGATGCTGTAAAAATTACCTGAATTTGTCAACTCTATGTACAACTTAATAAAATTTGTAAGATAAAATTGATGATATATGGAGGCAAATAAAGGAAGACTCAAATGACTGTACTATTATTTCCATCTAAACAAATTGGGAAATGTCAATAGACAATCAAACTATACTTTAGTATTAAGAAGTCACACATTTCTAGCTGACCTTGTTATACAAATTGGTGTCTGGGGAGGGGAAGAAAAAGGAACATTAGCTAATTCATCTAAGGACAGCAAGAGACTCAAGAGAAGCCCAGCTATTATGAAGGCTGAAGGAATTCTATTAGGGCAGAACAATCCAAGGTCAATTTAAAGATCACATTTGCCTGGAGAAACATATTCAAGGATTTGGTTACAGGATTGAATGGATGCAAAAGATTCAGATTATTCAGATATTCCTGTTAAAACCTAAGAAGCCCCAGAATACCTCTAGAATACTAGGAATGCAATCAATGCTTCACTCTGCTAAGAGATGATGATGATAACAACAGATATTAATCATGGTAGAAAGCAAGAGCTGAAATGTAAGCTTGGCAATGCTGCATAGATACAGAGCAGTGAAATATAATTCATCCAGACTTCTCTGCCAGTAATGAATTTTAACACCAGACATTCAGCTAAGTGTCATACCTGAGGTCATTTACAGGGGAGTTATAAAAGATCCCTGGAGTTCTGGGCATGTAGACTAGTGCTAGAGCAAAGCCCTAGGTTCAATCCCTAGCACCACAAAAAAAATATAAACAAACAAATTCCAGAAAAATAGCTTGGAAGAAACTTGTCCTCTTTTCTATCTGAAGGAGAAAATGTTTTGTTCACTGATTGTGGTTAGACCCGTGCTTATCAGTGGCTGTGTTTTCCTTATTTTTGTCCCTGCTGGGGATCAAACCCAGGGCCTCACATATACAAGGCAAATGCTCTCCTACCAAGCTCTATTCCAAGATCCCTGGCCTTTAGTAGATGAATTAGCCCAAAACCTGGTTCTGTCAGGCTCAGAAACTAAGTAGTATAGAAATGAGAGGTTTTTTTTTTCTTTAAGACCTATATTAGCTTCTATCACTATACCAAATACCTGAGATAAACAATCATTAGAATGAAAAATGTTATTTTGATTCATTATTTTAGAGAGTCTAGTTGCAGACCTGCTGCTTTTAGGCCCCTGGAGGAGGCGCCCGATGACAATGGTGAGGTGCATGCAGCAGAGCAAATCCACTCACTAATGGCTAAGGAAGCAAAAAGAACAAGAAGCCGGGACTGGGACTGCATTAACCCTGTGAAGGCACACAATAACCAGAAGACCTTCCACTGGGCCACACCTCTTAAAGGTTTCAACACCACCCAGTAGCAGTAAGTTTTTAAGGGGCAGGGTCTAGCTAGGTTGCCCAGGTGGGCCCCTCATTACTGGGCTCAAGCTCTCTTCCTGCTTTTGTCTCCTGAGTAGCTGGGTCTACAGGTGGACACTACCTCATCCGCCTCCTGTTTTCTTTAATTGCGTTTTACTATTACATGTTTGTAATACATGAAATTTCCATTCATCTTGGGGAGTGGGGTACATGTACATAATGTATCTTGATGCTTTTTTATTCCCCTTTACCTCTACACCCACCTCCCTATCTCCATCTCTAGATCCTCCTTCCTCAGTTTCATTACTGTTATTATTTTTAGTTCATGTCTGTGACATTTAATGATTACAATCATTGTGGGTAGTTGGTACAAGTACAGGACACATTTTAAGTCTTTCTAACTCTGTTTTCCCCGTCTCTTGGTCCCCTTCCCTTTTGCAAAACATCTATCTCCCTATTTTCTTCTCTCAATCCTTTATTTTGCTTTTTTATTTATACTTTGCTTTACTCAAACGAGAGATATCACATGGTATTTAAACTGTGTGTTTGATTTATTTCATTTAACATTCTATTTTCCAGGTGTATCCATTTTTCTACAAATATCTTGAATTTGTCATTCTTTAGATCCCAGTAGCAGTCCATTATGTGTAGATACTACATTCTCTTTATCTATTCCTCTTTTGATGGACACATAAGTTGCTTCCAGGATTTAGCTATTATGAATTGTGCTGCTATAAGCAATAGTATGCATGCATTGCTGTGATGTAATGTCTTCAGCTTTTTTGGAAATACCTAGAAGGAAAATATCTGGGTCAAATGGAATTTCTAATTTTAGTTCTTTGAGAAATCTCCATAGCGATTTCCATAATGGTTGTACTAATTTACATTTCCATCAACAATGTAGAAGTATTCCTCTTTCACCACTGTCAAGCCAGTCAATTTGTAATAGGTCTTCCCTTTATAGATCTAATTCTTTCCATCCAGGTCAGGCCTCCTGGCCCATAGTGGGGTAGGAAGATCCCTCACTCATATAATGAGGAAACACTGCACTAGGATGGCCATGCATCTTCATCCGAACTTTTTCCCTAATACATGTATTAAGATAATGAATGGCACAGTAAAGGGCTCTGTGAAAACATTACCTGAAAAGTGTTCCACGCTAGACCACCAGGAACCCTTTGCTGCCAAAGTATGAGATCTGAGGGACGGCACATGAGACTGGAGGAGGGGAAGGAGGTGCCGAGGTCTGCAGGAGTGGAGGGGGATTCTCGCTTAGGAGCACAGCGAGCTCCTAAATGGGAGAGTGAGTGGTTTTGTAATGTGGCTTGAGAAGCCTGAAGAAAACCCAGCCTATTTCACAATTTAGCCTGTAGCCAAAACTGATCCTGCCGGTGTCCTTCCTTCTTTCAGTCTGCAGAGCACCTCACTTTACAGCTGCCTTTTCTCCTGGGGAATGGGGGATGTGCTTGCTTCCTTTTCCCAGTAAGAAATTCACAATTGGTGCAAAGGCTAATTATTTGACTAGGACTGTAAATCCTAACAGTTACTGTGGAGTTCACTTCACGGAAAAACGGAACCATTTAGCTGCAAGAAATCTATAACCTAGTTTGTGCACAGACCCTAGGCAATAAGGGCCCAGTAACAATTCCAAGGGGTAGTGTCCATCTTTTTCCTACACAGTTTAGGTAAGGAAATTTAAAAGCTTCTCTTTTCAATATTTAACTACCCTGTTACCAGGAAAACATTCTTACACACACACACACTTCTTCTGGTACAACTTTGACCAATTTCACTTTATCTGAAAGTCAAAGGATATCGGGTAAATTGCTTGAGAGAAGATAAACTCCACAGGCTTATAGGGTGTTCAAGGTACTTGGAAAATCAAGTGAGAGCATTTGTCTCATCTTCCCTATTTTCAGCTGAGGATTAAAATGTAAAGATGTACATTGACAGGGCTGTGATTAACCTATAGCCAGTCATAGATCCCGGGAGATTTAATCACATGCAATATAAATAATTTCAACTCATCAAGACCTTCCTGGAATTATGAGGCTTGCCCAATAAAATGAAAACTCAAACAACGAGCAGGTTTGATCAGGAGTCAAAAGTTCTTGGACTCTGATCCTGGCTCTGTCACACACTATTGTAACCATGGATAGGTTCCTTTATCTGCCCTTCAGTTCCCTCATCTGTAAAACACTGGAAATACTAGCACTGACCTTAAAGAACTGTTATGATGATTAAATAACACATAATAGTAATAAATAACATGGTTTGATGTATTCAGCACTATTCCAAATGCTCTATCAGTATTAACCTAATTTTCAGAGCAAATTTTGAGGTGAGTACTACTGTTCTTTCACAGGTGACAGGCGAAGAATTTATAAAAGCCCAGGTATGCAGTAAGTGATCAATATACCTTAGTTTTTGGCATCACCATCAAAAAAATTTTTGAGTAGAGCAGAGCAGTTGACAAGCTCAGAAAATAAAACATTTAAAAGAAAAGCTCATCTACACAAAATAGTAATGAAACTACCACCTAAAGAAAACTGCCAATGGCATTCCAAAGTCAAATGAAAATAATAGTGGTATTACCTATTCTTTGAATTCATATCCATGAATTATATCCTTATGATTGGGTATAAGAGCAAAGAGGGGAAAAATTTCCCATTCACAATGAAAAACTATCACAAGAATTGCGATGTTATTCCAGAGTTAAAATTCACTAAATATTTGACATTCTTTTTTTTTTTTTAGAAATAGCCTTGGGACTCTTAATAGCTCACTAAGGACACACACGAGCTCAGCTAGGCACCAGGTCAGGTCACCAGCTTTTTTCTCCTTGATACGCTAACAATGGATCCACCGTAGCTGTGAGATGGTCACTCTGAAGGGATGGCATGGTCAAGGCAGACGGAGAGTTGATAGGACTTCTGAATACCATCCCTGCTGGCTTTCATCCTGACACGCAGTGCTGTAACCCAAAATGCACAAGGATTAGAGATGTCATTTCCTAGTCATTATAAGAAAGGCTATAACAAAATCTGAGAGTTGATATATCATCATTTGTCTGACATGACACTACCAAAAGGAAAGATGCCAGGGTCAAATCAAACAGTCCCTTCTCAGCGAGGTTTTTCTATGCCCATTCAAGCTGTCAGCAGGTCTTGGTAGAGGATTTCACGAAGTCTAAAACTTACTTCTTACAAGAGAACAAATGTGCTTCCCAACAAATGGATAAATGCTGCTTTGAATGGGTAGATGTAACTTAAACATGATTGGAATCCCAGACAAGAGGATTAGAATGGAATACACCACCCACCCAAACTCCAGATGACACTGGTTTCCAAATACTTACCCCTACTTGGCATGTAATGACTTATGCTAGAAAACAAGGACTAAATTTAATTTTTCTAAGAATGATCAATTTCAGACAGCTTGTTCTTACAAAGCATACACAATGAAAATGTATCGGACTTCCACAGAGTACAAAAAGGATTATTCTAGGACACAGAAGTTGCATAATAATACATTGCTTACATTTACTGAACATCTGTTCTCCAGGGAACCTGTTAAGTACATTACATGCATTGTCTCTTTTATGCCTTTAAGCAAAAAATAAAAATGTTAGTTGTAAAGAATTAAAATGTGTTGTTTAAAATCACAATACAAAAAAACAGCATCTCCAGAATTCGAACTCTTCTCACAGTGATCCTAAAGATTACATTCTCCACTAGTGTTCTTTCTCACAGTAAGGGTGCACATTGCCCACAGGCTAAGACCCATGCCATACATAGGCTGAATATGGTGCGACTTCCCAGGGTTTTCCTGTCACAATGGAAAAGCAGTGTTTTTCAGTATTCGAAATTGAAAATGTCCTGTCGATTGCATTTTTGAAAAATTCCCACTTAGTTTCAAGACACTGTGAAAACTTTCTTGTGAAGGCTGGGAAAGCAAAAACAGTTGGTATGTATGAGAGGAATTGAAAAGTTAGTGATTAATTTATATAGCAAGTACTGAAATGGAATCTTTGCACTTATGATTTAGAAAGTGAGTGGAGGATCATAAGTGCTCTTAATTTGAATGTTTTTTGTTAATTTCAGAAAACAACATTGGACCTCACAAACCAGGACAACTTCATAATAAATCAACAACATATGAGCTTCACTTCCTCCCTTAGGAAATCCTTGGTAATTTATGAGTGCTATGGTTTTCGTATCATTCTTGACTTGCTATTTTTAAATTTTAAAAACTGGTTAAAATATATTTTCAAATGAGAGTGAGATTGGCAAGTAAAAGCCTTAAATTTTATGTGCAGTGTTTCTCAGACTGTCCAGAGCAGACTGAATTAGCCCAGGTAAATGATGCAATCTATGTAACTGAGCTGCAATGCCATTCATTACATCGGTTGTGAGAGAAGTTGAAACAGCAAGGTATGAGATACTCCTCACAGTTCATTTACAGCATGGTTTATATTAGGGTGAATGTTAAAAGGAGTACAAATCTTGAAGTCTTTTGAGACAAAAGGAAAAATTAAAATTACCTAGAATTATAAATCCCAATTGTTCTTAAAGCAATTTTAAGACAAATCGTGAATATTTTGAAGAAAAAACAACAGATGATAGGTTAAAAAAAAACAAATTAAAGTAAAAATTTCAGAATTAAACAAAAGATGTGTTTGATGACCATTTTCAGAATCACCTTAAAAGATGATGCAAAACAAGGAAATAGTAACTAAAGAGCTAACTTTCAGATAAGAAATATAATTTTTCTTTTGGCAAATAGAAATGGCAAAACTAAAGAAAAAATTGCTTTCCTCACAGAACATTTTCAAGTAAGAAAAGTTTCAAAGACCAAAAACAAAAGTGCTTGCAAGATTTTAGGTTCTCTGAAAAATTAAATGATATCTTATTTTGAAATTGTATGCTATATGCATAATAATTTTATCTACAAATGTATGTTAACTGAAAATATTTATATTTCTTATTGCATGAAGATTTTATTATGATATGTACCTATGAAAGTTGTTTTGTCAGTGTAGTACTGTTCACTTGAAGAATATATAAATGTCTACAGGGAAAGAAAAAATCCACAAGTAAGTAAAACTACCTAACTCATTGTGTACATCAAGACCAGAGAAAATTTCCAGAAACCACTGCATCACTCACCAAGAACTCTTCTCACAAACTGTTTTATTTTTTC
>RJWT010018749.1:0-18727 GCA_004365215.1 Cuniculus paca
GGCAACCCAGAAGGACCAGGAAAATGAGTAAGAAACGTACCTTATTTAGGTAACCAAAGTTTGCATTTTGTTACTTGTTATGTTACTTGTTTTGACTTCTACACAATAAAGCTCTCCATTTCATTATCCTGAACATCATACCAGTCCAGGTCAGTGTCGTGATGCCTATTTACACTGTGAGAATTTACACAGTAATACCTTTCTGGAAGCATATTAATGAGGATTAACCGCTGAGGCATAGGAAATGCTTTTAATAATGTCTGGTCCATACAAGAACTTAATAATTCCTCTATCTACTTTATTTAGTTGTGTCAAATCTTAAAAGAAAGAAAAACAGTATAGAACGCCATGAGGAGGGAATGAGAAAGCAAAAAGTAAAGGGTGGGCTGTCTGTGATGGGTACGAGAGAGAGAGATCTCTAAGTGCCAGATGATGAGCCTGGGACTATGCTTATCTGAGTGAAATATCATTACTTCTGCACACCATTCACTCTCCTGAGGAGAAACAGCCAGAGTGGTGAACCACATAATCTGTTTGGGTGGCAGGGGGACCTCAGTGAAAGATGGGCATAGAATAACTTCAGTGTAGCAGTGTCTACACTATAGATACACTGCATTTTATTTACTTCTGTCTTACTCCTAACTTTATTTAAGTACCTGAAGTCCTTCAAGGCTCAGGTTCAATAATACCAGATGTATGACTTCCACTTTCCAAGCTCAAAGGGATGTTTCCCCTGAATTACCTTGATATTCAGCTTGAATAGTATATGTTCTCCATCAAACTGTGGACTTACTCCTGTAGCAGTATCTAATTCAAAGTTGTGTATTCCATAGTAAGTTGTGTAACACTATTATGATAATAGCTTCTGTTTATTTAAACAGGCCAGCACAGAGCACTTAAAATGGCTCATTCATTTAATCTGCTAATTACCCTATTATTATTTCCATTTTCCACAAGAGGACACAAAGACTGGTAGAAATTAAGAAAGAAGCCGAAATTTACCCAGTAACTAGATGCTTGACTGGACACTTAACAATCTCTCTCTCTCTTTCTCTTTTTCTCTCGCTCTCTCAGATGACACCTTTAAACAATGTTTGTTGAAATGATGGATGAAAGAGAGATAATTATAATCATCTATATCTAATGGACAGGTTGTACCCAACATATCCCCTGCCTGCCATTCATACTTGAAGTTTTTTTTTTTTATTTTAAAGAGAATAAAACAACACAAAACAGAACAAAGCAAATCAGAACAGCACAATGTAAATAACACTCGACCTCACAACAAGACAACAGGAAATCAACAGAGGCTAAAATGAGGTCTCTCGTTTCCTTTGTAATAGTTGTCTATACCTTCACACACAATACCACCCAACAAAACAAAATAGTTTAAAACCAATCAAAACAATAGAATGAGAGCATTATGGGACTTCAAAACAAGACAATGGGAAATCAACAATGGCTTCTATAGTGTCTTTAGGGAACATTCCAAAGCACAAAAAAAAAAAAAAAAAAAGAAGAAGAAATCAATGCAGAAGGCTAGCTTTTACTAGGTTTAGATGTGTGATCTGCAATGATGCATGGTTAAAGGTTTGCTCAACAAGGTAACTTTGCAGGTGTTGAGACCCCTAGGAGGCCAGGACTAGTGGGAAGTATTTACACTATGGAGTGGTTCCTGGAAGGGGTCTGTAAGAGCCTTGCCCTCTTTGCTCTCTGGCCCTTAGTGCAAGTTGTTTGCTCTGTCACACACTCCCACTGTAATGCACTGCTCTCATAAGAGACTCCAAGCAAAGGGACCACTTGACCATTGACTGGAGTCTCCAAAACCATAAGCCAAAATAAATGTTATCTTTTTCTAAGTAAATTGTTTCAAGTATTCCTTTATGGTGACAGAAAGCTGACCAACATGACCTCTTCTTCCATTTTTGCTGAGATGGAATCTATCTCCTTAGCCCCAACTATTTTTTCCACTGCATGTGAAGACCTGGAAAAATCAAAAGGAAGTGGTAGGAATATTATAGATGAAAGAGCTAAAGTAATAACTTCAGAGAAAAATCTTCATAAAAATGTAAAGGACCAAATGTTCTGGCATATGCCTGTAATTCCAGGTAAGGGGAGTTTAAACAGAAGGATTCTAAATTCTAGGTTAACCGGGGCAATTTAATAAGACCCTGTCTCAAAGTAGAACTTAAAAAGGGCTGTGGTCAATGGTACAGCACTTGCCAAGCACGTACAAAGCCATGAGTTCAATCTCCACAATCACACACACACACACACACACACACACACACACACACACATACACACAGTAATATAAGGTGTGATGGTTTAAATAAATTTCAATGTGATAATCTGGAAGCTCTGATTAAATTTTAATTAGACTGCCCCAGGGCAGGTTCTCCCAGTACCTTGGGTGACTGAAATGGCTTTGTTGGCCTTGCCCATAGCAAGTGAATTTTACGGTGATTCCTGGGTCCTAAGGCACTGGGTTACCACCTCTCTCTTTCAGAAGACCCACTGTGAATACCACACAGCAGAATGGCAACTGAGAAAAATCAGAACTCCAGACTCTCAAGCCACTGCTCTTTCCACAGGGACTTCTGGAGGCCACGATCCATCCTCAGAAAATCCTGCCTGAGAGTCATTCATAACTTGCAAAAACAGGTCTAACGGCAGACAACCGCTGTTAGCAAATTCCCTTCTGAAAGCCCTGATGATAGTTCCATTACAAGTGATCATAACATATTAACTAAAATCAAATTCTGAATCTTCTTAAGAACTGTCATTCTCCCCAAAATATTGATGGAGGCTGGATTCCTGCTAAGAAATGCAAGTGAAATTCAAATACATCATTGCTTCCTGGCAGGCAGTAAAGGCCGTAATAAATTAAGATGAGCTCAGTTCCAACAGATAATGACAGACACCAATATCAATGTAAATAGGCTCCTGGTTTCTCAATGTGCTAAGTGTTATCTCTGTTAATGGACACAGGCTGGGTTTTGCTAGAGACCCGGCCATAGCACTAAATATACAGCCAGGCATAGGTGTTAAAGTGTGTGACACCAAATTGAGTCCTATCTGGGGTCTATACTGACTGTGTAGAAACACTTGGTAGGTCATATCCAGTTAGTAAAAAATATACCCTGCTCTACAAAAATAAATAAATAAAAAGAACATGTGTGTTTAGAGGTAGATTTGAATATATATACAGAAGATAGCTAAGATGACTATACTGCTAATTCTATTAGTACTTGGACAAGAACAGTTAATACTTATATGATTAGATCAATTTTACATGTCTATGTCTGGTAATCTAAGCCACCCTTTTGATGGTAACAATATGCAATATTACAACCCTTGTTAAATTCCTATCATCTTGTTATGAAAGCCTATACTGTTACTGTTTTGGGTTTGTTGTTGTTGTTTGTCTCTTTTGATTTTTGTTTTTCTTTTCTGTGTCTTTTTCTCTTAAATAAATAAAAAATAAATAAACCTCAGGGTTAGAAAATATTAAAAAGTCTGGGTCCCTACCTGGGAAGCAAGCAGAAGCAGAATCAGTAATGTGTACCCGGCATCATGGCCAGATTTGAGCATGTCATTGATTTATTACCCATATATTCTGCCTGCTATTTGTTTATCTATCCAGTCACCCATATATAATTTAATGCATTAAATGTTTACATGAAAAAATAAAATAAATAAATAAAAAGTATGCAGATAACAAAGGAAGAGTGATAAAAAACTACTTACATGTTTAACTACTTTATTCTTCTGGATTGGGCATAAGTATGTGCATTACAGCCTAAGTAGAGAGAGATGAAACTACAAGGCTAGAAGGAGAGTTGAAGTTCCTAAAGGAAATCCAATATCAAGAGCAAATACCAGGGAATTTGGAGTGATTATTGTTTTCATGGTCCCATCTCTGTTGACAAATTGTCAAATGTAAAACTTAGAAGCATAAATATATCTTGAGCTCATCTTTCTAAACAAAAGCATCTTCAGGACAACTACAATAATTTCATTCAATACAACTTCATCAGATTTACCTTCTAATGCTCTGATCCTAACACTGAACATAAGTGAAGGCTTTTGGATGTAGGACCTGCACACTGAACATCCCCAACCCTTTCTATAGTTTCACACAGGGTTGTGCTAAGTCACCCAGGCTGGGTTTGAACTTTTAATTCCCTTGCTAGGATGGCAGACATGCGACACCACATCTGGCTGGTAAAGGCTTTAAAATGTATCCCTTGGACTAGAAGTTGAATAAACTTCAAACACCCACATCTGACCTAGCTTTCCACTCCAAGCTGAGGCTCTTTGATCTTGCACCATACCCTTCTTCAGCTCCTCCAACCTCCTAGCTTGTTACATGGAGTCTTAGTCGCTTTTCTCCTTGCTGAGACAAAATACTCAAAATTCCAAGTTAAAGGAGAAGAGGTTTATTTGGCTCACACTTTGTAGAAGTTTCATCCATAGTCAGCTGGCTTCAAGGCAGGGCAGCATGGCAGGGGGACATCACAGAGAAGAAACCGTTCATGCAGGCAGAAGGCAGCAAAGCAGCAAGGTAGTGCAACAGCAGCAGCAGCTCAGCAGCCTGTCTCTGCCTTTTATCTTTTTCAGGCTATCCACCCTTGGGGTTGGTGTCATCCACACCCAGGTGTCCCCTCCCATTATCTATACCCAGAACTATTCAAAACCCATCAGTGGGCTAATTTAGTAACCACACACCTTTAATCCCGGCATCACACACCCTAGATCCAGCCACCTCTGAAAAGCCCTACCTATGACCATGTGAGACTTTGGGGGACATCTGAACACAAGCCAGAACACCTGTCCTGCCCTCTCCAGCTGCAGGACTTTGGGGCTTTGCTCCCTGGCACAACTACACTTCAGTCTATGTCTCTGAATGTCAAAGGCTGAACTCTTTCTCAAAATCTCAAACTCCATGTTTCCAATGCTTCTAACATCTTCTAGCAACACAAACTCAGTATTTTCAGGTGATTTGTTTAGCTCCTCTGTTTTCTAATTCATACATATATAAAAATGCATAATAAGAGTATCTACTTCACAGTGATATGGTGATAACTGAGGGAAGTGAGGTAGGTAAAACTCTTCTTGATGCACTCCACGGTACACTGAGAACATTTAAAAGGGTTAGTTTTAAGAGTACTGGCCATATTATTGCTGTCATTTATATTGCTCTTTTATTAGTATTGCTGCTTTTGTGTTCTGTCCCTGAAATTTATGCTTCTTTTATAGGTTTGATACACCAACTGTGCCTCTGGTTACAGCTGTAAGTCTTTCATTAAATCGGGAGCTTCGGGTGCACAGGGGCCACGTCACATCCATTTCTTCCTTTGGCGTTGCCCAGTGGCAGGCATAGCCTGGCAGGGTTTTGATGAATGACTGTTAAATCCTAGTGAGCCTGCGTATTATGTGTGCCTCATAAGCTACAACTTATATTCCAAAAGAGGCTAATGGCAGCATCAGTCTAAAGAAGGAGATAATGGTTCACAAGCTAAATTGACTCTGGCAAGGAGAATGCATTTTCATCAATGCTGAAAAATTTAATTTACAAGGTTAATGAAGAAAAATATAACCATGTTTGGTGGTGTGTATGTATGTTTACTTCTTCTTTCTGTCTTAGTTATTTTTCTTGTCTTTAGAATCCCCGTTTTGTGCCAAAAGGTCAACAAGGACAAGGGCATCATTTTGCTAGGGAGTGAAAGAGGAGAAGGAATGGCAATGCTGAGGATAAACAGTATAAAAAACTCCTGTTCTCTGATGCTGACAATATAATTTGATGCCCCTTATCATGAGCAGTATATATCAGAAGCCTTCAAAGAACATAACCTTTGGCCCACCAAGTCTGCCACTAGGAATTTATTCGGAGGAAATCATGATACTTGTGAACGAGGAAGATTTTTCAAGAATAATATTCATTAACCTGGAAATAAGTCAAGTCTTTAAAATTAGGCGATGAGCTATCTAACTGATGGAAATATATATGTTACAATCCTCTACCTACACAAAAGCTTTGCATTAGTGAGTGCTTATTTGTTGGATTAATTTTGTTTTTCTATGTATTGTTTCTGCACAAGACTCTTTACAGGAACTCCCACACTGCTAGGGCAGTGGCAAAAGTTGCCCCAGCTTTCTTATTAAAGGAACATTATATACACAATTAACTCAACAGTTGAAAAAAATGCAAGACCATGGTTAAGATGGTTGGCCTGGTGCCCAGACTTCTTAAGAAATCTGTATTGAACAGACTTTATTAGGAAAGATTGGTGTCTCCCAGGGGCAGCCATTTGTAATAGCAACACATTTTTTTTTTCTTTTAAGAAAATCCCAGTGGTCATGATAGCTGCTATCTAATCTCACCATCCTCTTCTAATACTCATGTTGATTAAGAGGAAATCTCCAACTGAAAGCTAGCATTTTGATGCTTCCAGACATCTCACAATGAAATGTCTAAATATATTACACTTGAGAAATCACTATGAACTCCTAAGGGTTCAGACAGAGGATAAGGAATGAATTTCTGCAGTCAGACGTTTGTAGCTTTGTCACTTACTCTTTTTGGAAAAATTCCTTAATATCTCAACCTTCTCAACTATAAAATTACAGTAGTGGTATTGGTTTTTTCTGGATTCATTCAAAGATTAAGCACATTTGTGGTTCTGATTGCATTCCCTGACACATAATTTTCACAAGTTTCCCTTCTCTCTTCCTCTATTATACTCAAAGATATTACCACCTATATATAGGAATATTTTTAGTCACTTGGAAATTTTAGTGAAAAAGAAAGACCACAAATGTGTTGCAAAGCAGGAATGCCAACTACAAGCAGTCCATGATAAAATTCTTGTACACTGTCATCATCATTTTTGTCACGACTAGTTTAGCAGGTGCTACCTCATCTGTATCCCTTTGGGCTGCAGAATTCCATCTCATACCACCTTGCCTTCCAAATGCAAGTCTGCACCTCTTTGGCTGAGGCTTTCTCCAGCCTTTGGGACCTGTTCTGCTCACCTGCCTCGCAAACTAGATCCACAAAAAAGATGAGCATCTTCAGGAAGAGCCTTCAAACAATCATTGATGGGATTAATAGACACTGGTGGTTCTTAAATTTTAGTGGGCATCAAATCACTTGGAGGAGGCTTGACAAATCATTAATGCTAAATTCACTCCCAGTGGTTTTCATCCAGTAGGTCTGGGGCACGCATGACAATTTGCATTTCTAATTAGTTTGCCAGCACTGCAGGGATTTATGTTCCCTACCAGCCTCATCCTTCAGTGGTACCTGTGCTGCTCTGGCAGGATTTGGGTACTCAGGCTCCCACAATGAATGTCTGAAGGCTGGGTTGGTTCATCAATAGCAATTAATTTTTCCACAGTTCTGGAACATAGAAGTCTAAAATCAAGATGTTAGAGGCCACTCTCTGTCCTTGGCTTACAGATGCCCACCTTCTTCCTGTCTTTGCCTGGCCTTGTCCTGTGTAGTTGAGTGCATGGTCTCTCTGATGAGTCCAAATGTCCTCCTCTTGTAAGGACAATAGTGAATGGGATTACAGATCACCCTTATGTACCCATTTGATGTGAGTCACCTCTTTAAAGGCCCTATCTTTAACCATCATCACAATGAGGATTAAGACTCTTAGATATGAATTTTTTGGACATAAGTCAGTCCACAACAGTGGCTTTCAAAGTTCTCTGCAATTAAGCTGCAGGCAGGCACTGCAATAATTTTTGCACCTTTGATCTGGCATCCCTTCTGTCTCAGCGACTCACTCCCATATTGGTTCCTAAATAAACCAGATGTGTCCAATTCTTTGTCTTAGGGTAACCTTCTGTGACATCCCAAACTAAGAAAATAAGCATTTCTCTATTGAGACATTGCTTTATAAAGAACACAATGCTTATGCCAATGTAGCTAATGTACAGAATTAGAAGTCAAAGTATAAATTGCAATTCTAACATTGTCCAAATCTAACTTGTGTGATTATAACTGCAAACTCAATATGTAAGCTTGGAATTCTGGGTGACTGAGGCCCTGTAAGATTTAATTTCATCATGTATTAAGTGGATATATCAATCTCAGTCTTGATAACTTCTGCTAGTACTGTGAAGATGTGCATCACTAGATTATTTGATTCTAAGCAACAGAATAGTGATTTAGCTGACAAGCAAAGGGTCTTTACTAGAAGAGTATTAGGTAACTCACAGAATTGAGAACTGAGAGAAAGAAGAATTTTCAATGTAAGCAGACACTATTTGGCTTTTCCTCATAGGAATGATGCGATGCAGCTAAAGGTCATGAGAAAGCAGTTTCAGGACCACAAATTCTACAAGAGAAATCGTCCAAGTGTGTCAATAAATTTAATATATTCCACATATTGTCTACTGACTATATATACAATTGTATTACATAATGGCTAATTTAATAAAGGTTATCATCAATCAAGCTAGGAGGATTCTCAAGTCTGTGCCTCAGATAATGATAGCTTTCCCTTTGCAGCAAGCTTGTGATAAAACTGGAGAAAACCAAAGGAAATCAAAATACTATTCACTACCATCTTTGGACCTATGTTCTTGATGGAAAGTAAGACGATAGTTATGCCACATGTCTATCATGGTGCAAACTGCCACAGCACCAATTTTGTATCCGCTACATACCTAATGCATGACCTCTCCATGTGTCATCCTAAAACTACCATGTTCAAGATGGACAATGACAGAAGAGTGTCTGCAAAAAATAAAGCCATAGGACTTCCCTTTAACTGCACAAAACCTGAAGGAAGAAATCTCCTGGCAGTACTTCATGCTCTGTAATTAAAAGGTAGGCCAATTTGATTTACAGACTTGTGGAGACATCACATGATACGGAAGAAGTTACTTCTCACTCCCATCATTCTCTCTCTCTCTCTTTCTTTAGTTAGAAAAAAGGAATGAATATGGTTCCAACTAAACATCTCTACTAAATAATAAAGTAAAACAACAAAAGTACTAATGCTTTTTCTTTTCTTTTCCTTTTCTTTTTTTTTGAACGCAGTCTGGCCATGCAATTCCTGATGGTCTTGAATTCACTGTGTAACACAAGCTGGCATCTAACTTACACCAATCCTCCAGCCTCAGCCTCCTTAGTGATGAGATTATAGGTGCACCACCATGCTCAGCTGTACCAGTGCTTTTCAAAGCACATAGTGTCATACCAATACAGGAGATTATTATTGACCTCCTGCTTTGTGTGTACTTTTTATTTATTAGTTCTAAGTGACTTAATGGAGAAGTCAGAACAGTGAAAATAAGACAGGTATTAGATTGGGTGCCTTATCAATCTCCATGATAAGAAAGTCATCAAATAAATGTTTTTGCATGCTGTAATCCTATGAAAAGAATATCTAGGAGTGTCAAATAACCTTGATGCTTTTTGAAGAGCTTGTCTTGGCAATCAGGGTACTTACAAGACTAGATGGCAGGTTTGTTATGTTCCATCTCTGATTTAATCACACCTTTACTGAGGGACCTGAACATGTTCTATCTACTTCCTACACCCCCATTTGCCCATCTTTAAAAAGGGCTTTGCAGTTTGAACCCCATATTTCACAATAAAAATAGAATGAACCAATAAGCAGCCCTAGCGCTGAGTCACGGAGTTAATGTGTTATGATGCTTTCCCATGGAGCTGAGGCATGGACGAGGCAGCTCAGACAATTCAAAAGACAGAGAGTGAGAACAGCAGGTAGACACCAGTGTTAAGAAACACCACGGAATCCCATGGATAACACTTTAGCACTGAGAATCAAACTCTGCCCCTACCATGAAAGCCCATTCAATTTTCCCATCAAGCTGTAATTGTCCAAGTAGAGGTCTGTGCCATCGGTTATTTCTGAGCAAGTTAGGCTAGAAAAAGGAATTAAAAATGAAGCACCATGGGAGGCAAAACCGTGCCTCTCTATTCACTGCCTTGTTAAATACAGTAATCTTGACAGTACCTTCATTTGTCAGGAAACTAGAGAAACAATTCTGTCCTCATAAGAACGTGTGTGGGTGAGGGAGGTGGGGAGTTATTTATCAGACATTAGCCTTTTTAAGCACTCTACTGATGCTTTGTCTAATATTTGTATTTTTATGACACCAAATCAGATAAAGGTAATATGACAATGTCGGCTTAGGAAGACCTGCAGTTGGAGAATGACAATTTTTAGAAATTCTTCCTCATGAGAAAACTAACTGTGATTATAGCCTAAGATTCAGAAATGGAAAACAATGGACCCCAAGAGAAAACCCAAAGAACCAGATGAAACTCTCTAAGAACAAAGAACTTACTGCTAGTAGGAAATAAGATTTGGGTTTGAAAGAGGAAGACCAATTTGAAAAGGTCCATTTTAATCATTTACCTGCATTTGGGTAGTGCCATTGAAAATTTTTCCATGAACACAAAAATAAATTTCATAGTTCTATATCTAACCAAGACAACAAGAGGGTCCAATCGTATCCTTCTGCAAAAGAGAAGCAAAAAATATGAAATGATAGTTTCAAGATGCTGGGTAGGGCCGGGGATATAGCTCACCAGCAGGAGCACCTGCCTGGTATGTGATGATGGATAGCAGGCAGTGATACAAAAAAACAAGGTGAATCACTTGATTGATTCAGGCTACTTAATTGAGAAAGTTTTCACTGGTATAGGAACACAGATATGAAGGGGATCTTGGCAGGTTCTCTGAGCTAAGGGCTTACTGAGAATTTGGGGAAATTAAAGCAACTAATGTTTGTATGGTTCACAGTCAAAAAGAGGAGAACAACATAAACAGATCAAGTGTGTTCTCTGAATATTCAGCAACAAATGCATCAGCATGCATATGTTTGTAAACTACTGCAAGCCAATGTGCTAGACAGCTTTCCATAGCTGGGACAAAATAACTGAGATAATCAACTTATATGAGTAAAGACAATTTGGGCTCAGAGGTTTAGTCCATGGTCAGTCATCCTTATTGGTTGGATCCCAACACCATTCATCATGGCAGTGGTGTGTAGTAGAGCACACTACTGCTTCATGGCTGCTGAGAAGCAGAGAGAAGAAAAGGACCAAAGTTTCCAATACCTCCTGCAAAGGATGCTCCAGGTTATCTAACTTCTTCCACTAGGCCCCACCTACCAAAGGTTTCACCAACTCCTAACAGTGTCATAGGTAGGCAACGGAGCATTCAAAGGACACTGCAGATTCAACCTATAGCAGCCAGAGAAGATACACTGAAGAGACTGGAAGAAATTATCTCACTGGGAATAGAGCTGTTTCCTTCTTATTGGAAAGGAAAATTTCATGGAGTGTTTACAAGGCATTGTATTGAATGTCAAGGAAAGGTTTGCCTCACTAGTAAGGAATGATAGTCCCTTGATGAGTGCTACTCTGAACTCACTTAACAAACCATAAAATCAAGAACACTTCCCAATAATTTTCAAATAACTAAACTTTATCATAGCAAAGCCAAAGAATATTTATATAAAAACTCAGAAATACCTGTCACAAGATAAAATTGATAATGCTGACAAAGTCTAGCATCTAGTCAAGGATTATCACAACATGGGTCACAATGAAAAGTATAATCAATAAATAGAGTGAATGTAAAATTATCATAGATAATAAGTTTAGCAAATAATGACATTAGAACAGTTGGTATAACTGTATTTTGTAGGATCAAAAAGGTAATTGATAGCATTTGAACTGCAGAAAAGACCCAAATCAAACTACTAGAAAAATGTAATGTCTAGAATGAATAAAATACATTCAATGAGATTGATGAATGTTTATAAATTACAGAATAAAACATTCATAAATTCAAGCTCAAACAAATATGAATTGGCCCAAACAAAATATGCAGGAAAAATAAGAATAAAAAGAAATAAAAGAGAATACCAATGAACTATGAAATAATATGAGATGACCTAATACATGTGAAAGTGGAATAACTTAAAACCTGGGGGTAAAGATATAAAGTATTTTAATAAATAATGGCTACAAAATTTTCTAGATTTGATAAATACTCTTATCTATAGATCAAAGAAACTCAAGGAAATTCGTGCATGAGAAACATGAGAATACTGTACAAAGACATATCATCAACAAATTACTCAAACCTAGGGAAAAAGAGAAAATCTGAAAGGTCACAATGGGAAAACACAAAGCACATCATACTTAAAGAAATAAGCATCAGGATAATAGCATATTTCTAGTTAAAATCAATGCAAATAGAAAGATAACAAAGTAAGATCTTTATAATACTAAAAACAAAACCATGTCAATGTATAATTCTATTCCATGTAGAAAATCTTTCACAAAGAAGAACTAATAAACCACAGACTACAAGTAATTTTAAAGACAGTCATTCAGGTAGAAGGAAAAGTATACCAGATATAAGTACAGGTCTACGTCAACTAAGAACTTGACATAATGAGTATATGGGCAAATATGTAAGATTTCTTCTATAGCTTAAATTTATGTAAAATGTAGAGTGATTAAACAAGCAAAGAAATGTATTTAAGGGGTTATAATACACATAAAGGCAAAATTCATGATCATAAAATCAACAATGAATGAAACAGAAGTATATTATAAAATTTTATGTAATATATAAAGAGATATATCACTTGATGGTAGACTGTAATATACATTTTTTACTATTTTGAGGTATAATTAGCAAATAGCCACTGTATATATTCAATGAATATAAAATATTTTATATAAATATAGATTGTGAAATGAACACTACAAGGAAGCTAGTTAACATACACCAACCCCAAAGATGTATCTTTTTGTGTGTTTGGGATGAGAATACTTAAGATTTAGAGAATTTTAATTGTAAAATATATTAACTACAGCCACAGTGCATTATATTAGGTCTCCAGAAATTATGACTTAAATTTTCTGCACATTGACCAATACCTCCTTATTTCCCCATCTCTTGATCTCTAATAACCACACTTCTATATTTGTTTCAATGAATTCTACATTTTAAGAATCTCTATGTAAAAGTGAGAGCATGTGGTATTTGTCTTTTTATGTCTGGCTTATTTCACTTCTTAAAAATTCAGCTTGACGTGACTATAGTCATATTGAGTCATAATTGCCATGATTGCCCAGAATAACCTTAGTTGCTGTTTCCAGGATTGTTTCAAATCACCTATAAATAGACAAAGTGGTTAGAGTGGCAGGTACAGACTTATAACAAGAACTAGCTGTTTTTAATGTGCTTGACTCTTTGATAGTAGGTTAAGAGAAACCAAGCCTCTTGGTCACTTTCCTGTTACTGGGACAGACACCTGACACAATCTAAAAGAGGAGAGCTTTATTTTGGTTCATGGGTACTGTCCATGGTCAGCTGGCTCCAAGGAAAAAACAGTATCATAAATGGGCCCAGGGCCCAGGAAGAGGAGAGCTGACTGGCCACTAAGCAGAGAAAGAGCGGGGAGCTGGAGAGGTAGATCACATCCCTTGTGACTGCCTCTTCTGACCCGGCCCCATCTCCCAACAGCATACACATCTGCTGAACTCATTAGTGGACCAAACCACCAATGAGTACAGTGGCCTTATGATTCAATCACCTTCCAACACATGAGATTTTGGGGAGACACTCCAGATCTAAACCATAACTCCAAGCATATCCCAGCTAGGACGAAGTCACTTTTGTGCTAGCCCATTTATACGATCCTCCATTAACCCACACTGTGGCAACCAAACTAGTATTACTGCCATTCAGGGCACCATTTCTGTCACAAAGTCTTATAATCAGTTGCATAGTGCAATACTGGCTTTAGCTACCTCTCTTTCTTTGGTCTCATTGCATCCTGGGATAGGTTGCTCAAAAACAACTTAACATAATGTTTTCCATTTTTATTCACACTGCGATAATTGGTAAGATTTCCAATAGTTTTTCCTTGTATAATAGGATAATATTTATATATAAAACATATATGCCTTGTTCATATATTCCATATCTCACATGGAATATATGTGTTTATATTTTTTTCCAATCATCTATGGATGGAAAGTGTAGAGTACTCCAGTGAACATAGAAGAAAGGTTACTGATTTCATTTCCTGTGGATATATACCAAGAAGTGAGATTGATGGGTCATACAATAGTTTTAAGTTTTGAGTGACCTCCATCCTGTTTGCCAATATGGGTGTAGCAATTTATATACCTAAAAACAAGGAACCATTCTCATCAATATTTATCTTTTCAGCTTTTTATAATAGGTGTCCAGGTATGATAAGATATTGTGGGTTTTATTTTTATTCCTCATGGTTAGTGATGCTGAGCTTTTTCTCATATGACTTCCTTACAAAAATGTCTATTCACGTCTTTTACCCATTTTTTGTTTGTTTTTTGAGACAGAGTTTCACTATGTAGTTCAGACTGATCTTGAACTCACTATGTAGCCTAAGCCAGCTTTGAACTCGCAGTGATCCTCCTGCCTCAGCCTCCATGATTGGCCCATCATGCATTTTTAAATTGGATCGTTCATCTTTTTGCAATGTAGTTGTATGATTGCTTTATGTATTTTAGGTATTAAAACCTTATTGAATACATGGTTTGTAAATATTTTCTCTCATTCTGATCGCTATTTTCTTTGCTTTGCAAAAGCTGTTTAGTTTGATGCTGTCCTGCTTGTTCATTCTTGTTCTTGTTGCCTATGCTGTTGGAATCAAATCTAACCTGTCATTACCGCTATCAGTACTGTAGAGTTTCCCCCTCTGATTTCTTTCCTGGGAAATTATGGTATAAGATATCACATTAAGTATTTACTATATCTGAATTGAATTTGTGTATGGTATAAGATATGTATCAACTGTCCTTTTTTTTTGGCATGTGAATATTCAGTTTTCCCAAAAGAATTTATTGCATGAGACAGTATTAATCCTTATCTTTTGGATATTATTAATACCTGTGTCAAATATTAGTTGATCATGTATGCATGAATTTATTTCAGGGCTTTCTCTTATGTTTCATTGGTCCATGTGCCTGTTTTATGCCAATACCACACACTTTGATGACTACATATTGTAATATAATTTGAAATCCATAACTATGATATTTCCAGCTTTGACTTCCTACTTAAGATATTTCTATTTGAGGTTGTTGGTGGTTCTATAAGAATTTTGAATTTTTTTCTCCTTCAAAGGAAAATATGGAAATTTTAATAATATATTATTGAATCTTCAGATAGTACTAGGTAGTATGAAAGTTTCACAAATTTGTTTTTTCTAGTCCGTGAACACAGTATCTTTTTTTATCAATTTACTTGTATCTTTTTCTACTTCTGTCATCAATGTTTTATGACTTTAAATATCTCTCACTTGATTGCTTATGTTTATTACCAAATATTTTCTTCTTTTTGACATAGTACACATTGTTTTATTAATTTTTTTTCACATGTCTTGCTCTTATTTCATAGAAAAGCAATTGGTTTTTAATATTCATGTCATGTAACTTTATATAATTGTCTAAAGTTTTTATGTACTTCTCACAGCTTTGGGGTGAGATTTTGTGGCATTATACGTTTAAAAGATGCTATCTACAAATAAAGAAAAGAACTTTTTCATTTTTATTTGAATGCTTTCTCTTTTCCTTGTGTGATTTTTCTGCATAGACTTTGTGGGAATATAATGCTATAAACAGAAATGATAAGATTGGGCACCCTTATCTTGTTCCTGATCTTAGAGGTAAAGCATTCATCATTTTACCATTGGATGTAATGTTCACTGTGGGCTTGTCATATACAGCCTTTATGTGTTTGAGTTCATCCATCTATACCTACTTTCTTAGCCATGTTTATCATGAAAGAATGTTGCCTTTTGTCAAATGCATTTTCTGCATATGTTGAGGTGATTTTCTGATTTATATTCTTCATTTTGTCTATGTGAATCACGTTTATTAATTTGCATATGCTGAATCATCTTTGCATTCCACAGGCAAATCCCAGTTGATCATCAGGGCTGATCCTTTCAATGTGCTCTTGAATAATTTCCTGGTATTTTTCTTCTAGGCTCATTAGGGCTATCAGTTGGTAATGTTTTGGGTCCTTGTGTGACTTCAGTGTCAAGGCAATTTTAGCTTGGCAGAATGAGTTTGAAAGCAGATTATCTTCTTTGTTTTTGAAAGAGTCTCAAATGGATTGGTAGTTATTCTTCTTGAAATGTTTGGCAGAATTCAGCAGTAAAAACACTTTCTTTCCTAGTATGTATTTTTACTAGTAGATGTGGACAGTACCCAGTGATGACATATCTCATGTGACCTTGGCACATGTACATAACACATCTTAGCTCCCTTTGTCCCCTTGCCTTCCTCTCCCTCCCTGGTCCCTCCGACTGTTGATACACTTCCAACCTGAAAAAGCTCTTCCCATTTTTCCTTCAATTCTCTTTTTAAAAATCCCTTTTCCCTGCCTTCCTTCCTTCCCTCCTCAAATGGAAAGGGTGACAAGAGATTCATTCTGTACCGGTTGTATTTTTCCAGGAATCTGTCCAGTTTTTTTCCAGGTTACTCCATGTGTTGGCATGAGGTCATTCTTGGGACTCTGTTATGACCTTTTATAATTCTGTACTTTCATTGTAACATCACCTTATCCAGCTCTGATTTTACTTGCCTTTTCGTCTGTCAGGCTAAAGGTTTGTCAATTTTCTTTATCTTTCAAAAAGTACTTTTAGTTTCATTGATCATTTCTACCATTTTCTAATGTCTATTTCTTTTATCTCTGTCTGATCTTTGGTATTTTCTTCTTCTTTGTAAGTTTGCTGTTTATTCTTTTTTCTAGTTCTTTGGGTGCAAAGTTACATCATATCTTTGAGGGTTTTTTTTATCTTCATGTAGATATTTATTGTCAAAAACTTTCACCTTAGAACTGCTTTTGACACATCTGATGAATTTGTGCTTTTCTTTTCTCTAAAGAATTTTTAAACTTCCTTTCAGAGGTGGCACAAGACAGCACCTGACTGAGATTCTTGAGCAGCTGTCTTCCAACAGAATCACCCGTTTGCACAGACACACGTGTGCACCAATCTGTATTCACAACAGCTAAAGCAATGAGGGAAGAGACCACAGTGCCTATTTTTTGAATAATTGAGAAGAAAAACATATTGAAGAAGGCAGGAAATAAATAGGTAACCCCATGTCACTTCCCCAATTCCAAACAGAATGGCCTGGGGAGAGATAGCATCTGAGTAGGACAGGGACAGGGCATTAAATTTAGATATTAGACTCAAAACCCAGTGCCAACCCATCACAAATAAAAGCCAGGCAGAGCCTCATAAGCTCTACAAGGTGCCGATACCAAGGACTAAGATGCTGCAGCTGTGTTAGCCAACTGGCAAAGACATTGACCCTAAGACCCCATCCCCAACCTTTAGTGAAGGTGTAGGGAGTAAAACTTCACCTTCTGGGTAGCAGGGTAAGAGAGCTAGTCCAAGTCTGGCTTGGAGCTTAGTCCCAGGCCTGTCACAGTGAGACTGAGCCCCTGGTAGAAAAGAAAGGCCCAGTATACAAGCTGGTCCTCACAGATGGAGCCTTTAGAGCTGCCCTAGCTTCAGGCAGAGACCTAAATACCAGTAAAACAAAATTACACTTGGCCACATCATTCCCAGCCTTGCTGTTCGTGTGGGTACAGAGCGCCCTTTCCAGAGGCTGTGCAGGTGCTTGCAGTTATGAAGCTTGGATGCAAACAAGCTTAGCATTAGGCCTGGTGGATAAGAAACTGTCACCACCTCCCATCCCTCAGTCTCAGGTAGCACAGTTATTGCCAGGGTAGAACTCACAGACAAGCCTTTGAGCTTCCTTGGCACCAGGAAGAGAAATATGCCAGCAAGGAGTGGACTTGTTCTTCAAACTCTATCACTGCCAGCTGTGGGCATGGTCCTTAGTATACAGCTAAGGCTGTGTATACCCATGCAGCTGTGAGATTCAGATGTGATCCTTCTTAGTGAGCATCTGGCTCGGTGGACAAGGCACTGGCTTCCCCATTGCTGCCCCAACAATGGGCAGTATATGGTGTGAGACCCCAGTCACTGGAGAGTAGGACAGGATAGTTAGCGCAGGGCTTTGCTTTGGAATTCAGCTCCACATTGTAAAACCTATACTTGAAAGGCCCAGACTCCATATCCTCAGGACTTCCTGAGTACAGAGCCTCAGGAACAGCCCCAGTGCTGGAAGGAGATACAGTCTATCGGACTCTTATTCCAGCCTGCATCCTTGTGGCTGAGGGCAGCACTTTTGGGGCGTAAGTCTACCTCAGCAGTGGCCCACTCCAGCTTGGACTTGGTCCTTCTGCACTGTTATTCTGGTGTTGGTGGACTGTAGGCTCATGTGGAGACACAGTTTGGCTGTGCTGGTAGCTACAACTGTGGCAAAGAAACTGGCAGCACATTAATCCATGGTGACTCAACCTGGCACTGAGCAGTGCCTGACCATAGGCTAGTGACTGCTGATAAGGCTTCTTCACCTACCTTGGTCTCAGGGAGAGGCATGTGGGGATGGACTATTCTTTTTTTCTTTTTTTTTTTTTGTGGTCTTCACTGTTTAGTTTTCTTTTTCCTTTTTTTTTAATTTTAAAGAAAATAGAACAAAACAAAAGAAAACAAAACAGAATAGAGTCAAACATAATATAGCATTTCAGAACAGAACATTGCAAGCAATACAGGTCTTCAAAACATAACAACAGGAGATTAA
>RJWT010018750.1:0-18717 GCA_004365215.1 Cuniculus paca
TGCAAAATCTGCTATGTGTGTTCTGTTCTAGATTTCAAAGTTCTTGAGATGCAGGGACCCATCTGTTGGCCACCCAAGCTGGTACACTCGTTAGCAGGCAAAACAGGAGCTGAAGACACTGCCTTCCCCAGACGAGTCCCTCATGTCTGCCCCTGGATGACTTTGTATTGGCTCCACTGGGAGCAGAAACGGCCAAGAGAATGTGCCTCCAAAGAATGCGATCAAGAGTGTCTACAGCCTTTGGTCGCCAATCCCAAAGTGCTCCTGAAAGGCAGAGCTCAACAAGTCTGTTCCATGGCATAGTTTTCCTTCTTGCTTTAGGGAAATCTGTAGCCATTTTGGAGAGGTACATGGAGGGTGCCAGGTGCATGCTGGCTGTCTGCACACAGAGTCACGTGACTCTGCTTGCTGAGCATTCCGCAAGTCTTGTCTAGGTACAGTTCATGCTCGCCTTTAATGGGTGTTCCTGCCAGGGGGGAGCCAACCCCTTCTTCCCTCCGCGTTCTGTCTATAATGTAGGTAATCCTACCACCCATCTCTTAGAGCTGCGGCTAGGCTCAACTGAGGTCCTCAGACCAATCCTGGTCCCTCTGATACCATGCCAGCTCATGTACATATTGTCTGTTGGTGCTTTTGTGCTCCAAAGACTGAGCCACATGGCTGCAGTAGAGACCATGTGGTCTGCAAAACTATCTAGCTTTTTACACAAACACATGCTGACACTTGTTGTGAGGACTTAGCACAGCACATGGTGAACTAATTACTAATGCTATTGTTGTATCCTCTTTTACCCTGAGTCTTTGCCCTTTCTTGTTTGCTTCCCTGTTCTCATCCTATTTGAGACAGGAAAAACCAAGGTTTTCATGCTCCATACATGGAGTATAATTCTGAATATGTCTAATCACCAAACTTGGAGGCATGGATTTTTTTTTCACATACATCACGCAATTCTCCAGTGAGCACCAACTGGGTGTCCCGTAACCTAATTCTACTCTAATGGTGTCTACCTGATGATAGTGTCAGGTTCCATCGGTGAAGGGCTCAATCGCTCAAGAATACTCTTCTGTTGGAAGCCAGTCATAAGCTGTTAATAGTCATCAGTATGTCTGATGACCAGCTATAAATTGGGAATCCCATGTATTATGTTTGTGTCTAGATGTCCCCCCAAAGCCTCATGTATTCATGGGGCTGTGTTTTTTGTTTGTTTGCTTGTTTGTTTTTGTTTGTTTGTTTTTTCAGAGATAGCTGAATCTAGAGTGTGTGACTGATTCATAGTGCAATGCTGGGATTAAGGCTGTGAGTCCTACACCATCCTACCACAGATAGCCTGCATACAATAAAGGGGACAGAAAGAGCTTTCTCTCTCTGTCTGTCTCTCTCTCTGCCTCTCTCTGTCTCTGTCTGTCTGTCTGTCTGTCTCTCTCTCTCTCTCATGCACACACATTGTTTTTCCTATTTTCTGCCTTCCATGAAGTGCTCTCCTCTGTGAAGCCATCCTGCCTTGGAGCCAACCAATGATGAACTGAACCTCTACAAACTGAGATAAATAAACCTTCCCTCCTTTAACTTTGGGTGTCGAGTATTTTGTCTCAGCAATGAGAAAAGTACCTAAGATGCCATGACCCCCACTTTGGTTTTGCTGAATTTTCTGGATGGCTCACAGAACTCAAGGAAATACTTATGTTTACTGATGTATTATATTAATAAAAGATACAACAAAGGATACAGATGAAGAGCCAGATGGAAGAAAGAGATGCACGCTCATGAGGTCAAGGAAGGGGGAGCTTCATGTCCTCTCCAGGAATTTCCATATGTTCAGCAATCCCAATCCAATCCTTTCGGGTTTTTCTGGAGACTTCTTTATGTAGGCATGATTGATTACATCATTGGCCCTTGGCACTCAATTCAGCCTTCAGCTCCTCTCCCCTCTCCAGAGGTCTGGAAATGGGACTAAATTTTCAATTCTCCAGCCACTGTGGCTGGTTCCCTTGGCAACCAGCCCCCTCTCCCGAGGCTACACAGGAGCTCCCAGCCATCAGTCATCTCCACAGCCTACAAAAAAGATGCATCACTGCAGCAATTTCAAGGGTTTTAGGAGATGTATGCCAGGAACCAGGGACAGAGATCAAATAAATATTTATTATATCACAATATATCATGTTTCCTTGGACCCAAGTTGTTTTTTAATCTTTCTCTCCTCCAACTCTTCCCCAAAAGAACTTGCTGAGTAGTGTTCTTGATGTAAGTTTCAGCTTTATCCTTTCCCTTAGCTCAAACCTCTTGTCCCAACCTCAGTTCTCTGACTCCTGTGGAGTGTGCTTGCCTTTATCAAGCAGGGTTTAGGGTTCACCCACCTGGGCTGGAGCAGCTTCTCTCTCAAGCTACCTGGATCATTGGCTTAAATTTCCAAGGGCTACTTGCTGTGTGTGGTCATGATTTTTGCTCTGAGGGTGCTTGGATACCAGGCCCTGGTTCCCTGACTTGTCCTGCCCTGTTTCTGTCTGATTTATGGTCTCTGTGGACCTTCTCCCTTAGCCATGATGGGCCCCATGTTTGCACTCAAAGAATCTGCTTTGACCTCCCAAGCTGGGAGCTCTCTCTGAAGAAGGCACACCCTGCCTAAATCCGGGGTCAGGTGAGTCATGGATGTAAAAATTGCCAGGGGAAGAGTAAAGGACAATCCAGTGCTTTAGTTTGTTTGAAAGCTCCTTTCTCCAGGGCACTGCCCCAGAGGAGATCCCAGAGCTTCGAAAGTGTTCTTGATGAAAAGTGAAGTGTTCCTTCCTGGGGCTACAATGCGAAGGAAGGAACTTGCAGCCAGGAGCGCTCTTAGGATCTTGCCTTTACAATCCGCCGTGGCCTTTGCTGTGCTCTGCACACATCTCTGTATCTTAGAATCAAGGCGCTTATGTAAAATGCCTCAGTTTATCAGGCAAGACAGCTCATTAATCCTAACCTCCACGATATTTTTATTCCACCTGCCATCACTATTTTTAATCCTATCCTCACAAATCTAATATTGTTTTAGGCAAGTGTTTTGGGCACCATAAGGATTTTGGATGGTGACTTGTTTCCTCAATGTGACTAAAGATGGTCTTATTATTTCCAGGCCCACCAGGCAGGGATTTTGTTAAAAAAGAAAGTCTACTTTTGGACTTAAGACAGAGATGTTAATTAGCAGCATTTGTCTTTAACAGGGGTGTGTGTGTGTGTGTGTGTGTGTGTGTGTGTGTGTGTGTGTTGGATTTGGGGAACACAGGTGGCAGAGAATCACCTGGGAACTTCTGATAATTTCCTCTGGCTCTCCAGATTCTGATACACCTGAGCTCTGATTAAAATCCAATGAGCAGGGACCCAGCCTGTGGGAAGCTCGAATTTTCTTGAGCAGCTTTGGGTTTTCAGAAAGTGTTTGAAATCAGATCAGTGACCTTGTTTCCTTAAAAGACCCCACGCAGATGGCAAGGAGAGACTGAAGATGTAGGAAACATCTCTCCAGCCCATTTTGTCTTTGTCATGTCACCCCCAAAATGACAACAGAAATTTTCAAATTATAAGACCCAATTTGATTCAATTGCACCAAAATTTGCAGAGTTCCAATTCAAACTGCCCCAGGCCTAATTAGACATAAGACAAGGTAAGATGTGACTCAGCCCAGATAGAGTTTACCAGTGAACTGAAAGCCATTCCAGTGGGTGATGTTCCCTCCTCTTCTAAAATGAGTAAGTTTCTCTGGGCATGATGGGAGGCTGAGGCAGGAGGATCTTTGTGAGTTTGAGCCCAGGCTGGGCTACAAAGTGAGCTCAATGCCAGACTGAACTGCATAGTGAAACCCAGTCTCAAAAAGACAAATAAAATACAATAAAATAAAATAAGTAAGTTTCAATGTGGAGAAAAACATTGAAAGATTCTAATATGATGTACCCTAGAGATACTTTGCTCATGGAAAGCAAACAAATTGGCACAGTGTTAAAGGAATTTTCCTGAAAGGGATTTTTCTCTTTTTAAAAGCTCTAAAACCTGACCCCATGTAATAGAGAATATGGCCTAAGCTACTACTGGTCTTGGTCAGTCCAAATCCAATTGAGGTGTATCCAAGTGATAGCCAGTTTCCATTCTCTTAGGTTCATGCATATGATAACTCCACAGATTTAATCAAGAATTAATTTCTTCCATTGACAATCCTACAGTTATTTTTATGTTGGGATATACATATATTTGGAGATATATATATATATATATATATATAATTGGATTTATATATAAATTGGATATATATATTAATTGGAATATATATATATTCCAATTAGGTTGCAGGTCTCTGAGATGATTGAATGCATTTTTATCACCCTTGTTTGTGCCCTTCGTCCTTGACACTCCCCAACTCTTGGCATATATTTCTTAGTAATAATATAAGGCAAGAGTGTGTACTATTTCCTAGGTACATATATATACAAGATAGCTAAGATAATTGTACTACTCATTCTATTAGTTCATTGAAAGGAACAGTTAGTGCTTATATTGTTTGATCAATTTTGCATGCCTGTATCTGGTAATCTGAGCGACTATATTGAAGATAACAATATGCAATATAATAACCATTGATTACTGGAGGAAAAAGAAGAAGAGAAGAAGAAGACGACGAGGAGGAGGAAGGGGAGGAAGAGGAGGAAGAGGAGGAAGAGGAGGAGGAGGAAAGAAGGAGAAGGAGAAGAAGAAGGAGGAAAAGGAAGGGGAAGAAGAAGAGGAAGAGGAAAGGGTCCTAAGGCTAAATAAGTGCATAAAGCTAAAAAGGCGGTGGATGGAGAATGTGAACACAGGCAGACCCCAGACTTCATGTGCTATCATGTAGCGCTGCATACCCTCCTACCCTGCTCGCTGGCTAAATTAGCCAAATGCTTTGGTATGCGGTGTTTGCTTATGTCGGGAGAACACTTCTTCCCGAGAATGCTTGAAAGGCATCAACAATGAGCTTTTATGCTGTGATAATGAACATCTGCAGCCTCCCCATGCAGCCAGCTGCCTGTCTGCAGTGGCAGATTCACACATTATATTGGAAAAGGGCTCTCTAGTATTTTTATGAGATAAACATTTTTCCTTCATGATCATCCATAAAGGCAAATCATGCACAATCTTCCTTTTGCAGATAAATAAAAGAAGATAAAAAAGTACCAGGTCACTCAAGTTGCAGAAGAAATCCAAGTTTAGGAAACTGATGTTTGCCTCTGCAGCTTTTGGACTTTCGGCAGGCTGTTACCCTGTCTTCTTCATTCTCTTGAGAAAGCCTCCAAGGCATGTAGTGGTGACAAGAGGTGTATGAGACTCCTTAAAAAGAATAAGATAAAACCATGAGAAAAAAATCAAAACAAAACAAGATAAAACCATGCAGGAAAAATTACAAGTTTTTCGGTAGTATATTGGTGCAGTATTTCCCCCCCAGTGTGTTCCAAAGTGGGGCTTGGGAAGGCAGTTGAATCATGAGGGCACTAATCTCATCAAGGGGCCATTCTGTTGAGGAGCTCGTACCTGAATGTGCTATTGGGAGGGAGGCCCAGTGGGAGGAGGGAGGTCCCTGGGAGAGCGGCTCTGATTTCTTCCCGCCACCATGAGGAGAGCAGCTTTACTCTGGCATCTCCCTCCACCATGATATTTTGCCTTAAAGTTAGCCAGTCATGGACTGAGACCACTGAAAACGTGAGCTAAAATAACCTTTTCTCCTTTCAGTTGGATATGTAAGCGTTTTTTAGTCCCTGTGACAGAAAGCTAACACAATTTTTTAAAAGTTGTAATGCATGTATCTATATGTATAGCAATCATGTTTAATATTCTTGGAATTCTGACTCTGTGACAGCTCTTTGTGTTAGTACAGTTTCTAACATGTAATTTAAAATACAGTTGTAAAAATCACTTCATTTTTCTTTCAGAGAGACACTGTGAATCTGTTTTCCAATGACAACTTGCTTGTATTTAGAGATTTCTGAAAGATGCCCATTACATCCAATTAATACTGACACTTATACCACGTTCTTTGCAGCATATTCTTTTGCATCTCATTTAAATTTATTGCTCACACAGCCCAACTATTGCCTGATTTAGAAGGCCTACGTGGAAATGTATAATATGGAAATAGTCCTAGAAAAGGAATGATATATTTAGGATTCTTTAAATTGTGTTAGGTATATTTAGTATATCTACTTGCTGCTGTTGTAGATGATTTATAATCTGAGCAATTCTGTACTTCTCAGAAATTATTCCAGCTATGTTTCAAATTTTAATTTGAGAAATATTTTAAGAGGTACAAAACAAATAGAGGCAGGTCCAAGTTTTCTTGGATTGCTGAAAAAGTAACAACAAAGATGCTGATACAAATTCTAGGCACACAGTGGGCTCCAACACCATCGCTCTACCTCTTCATAATTTTTTACTGTCTCTGGCAGTAAGAGTAAGAAGACAACTTGCTGAATTTCAAATGTCCTTCAGTAACTGGAACACTGCATTCTAATGCATTTTGATGAGTCAGATTAGTTATTTGTCACATATGTTGGTAATGCAAGGAAATGTATTCAGTCCAGAAAATTAATCCAGGCAGCCAGCCATGAGCAGATGAATGAGAGTGACCAAAAGCAGATAGGAACAGAAAGCTGAGAGGAACATACTTCTAAGGTTATACAGTAGCCAAATCCTTTTAGTATTGAGTAATGGGTTTAAGAGGCTGAAATCATTGCCTTTTTGTAGAAAAGGCAGAAATCCTTCTCTTGCATGGGAGAAAAGGCAGATATTGAAATGAGAAGGTTTTGTGTAATTTTCTGATTCCTTGAATGTGTACGTCTTACTTCCAAGACACATGTGGTTTCCACTATCTTGTATTGGGAAAGTGTTTGGATTCCCTGACATAGCTGGCTAGAAACCCCCTGCCTTAGAGAACAGGAAAGCAAAAGTCTGTGCTAAATTTTGCTCTGTCATTGGTCAAATTGCTCCCAGAGTTGAAAATGGCATTGACCTTCCAAGGCTGTTGAAATGAGATAATGTTACATCCTGAATGAGATCACTAGGTCATAATCTCATCCTGGATGTGATTTTCTTGGCATGTGTGAGCATCACTGGGTGAAGGAGGAAAGGATGAACATGGATTGAACAAAACAGGGCCTTTAATTAAACTCACAGCCTTGTCACCTTCTGTTCTGATTCCATCAGATCTCAGCCGCTAAGCGAGGTCTGTCTGGAGGTCAGTGAATTGCTCTATATTGGTGGCACGTATTGTTCCCTGGGTGCCTCCCACCTCTAGGCAAGTGTGTGCTGCTTTATAGGCTTTGGAGCAAGGAACATCAGTGACACAGCTGATACACTTGGGAATCTACCAAAGATTGGCACAACATAAATGAAGGTGATATAATTCAATGTCAATGTGCTACACCCCAGTGAAGGGAGACAGAGCTTCTTTTGCAAAGCAAGCAGGATCTGAAGTCAACTGAGAGAAAACCCATCCTTCTCAAGGGTTGGGAAGCTGGAAAGGACAACCAGGATTCAGTATTTATGGCGTAGTCTCTGGGAAGCCAAACTCGAGTGACCGAAGAAATGGTTTATCTCCCAGGGATTCTATAGCTTGTTTTAGTCACTTGGATGTAATAGAATGCTGCTAAGACTGGCGCTAGGTATTGCAAATTCCACTGATGGCTGTGTTAGTGCAGTGCTAGTTTGCTGTGTTGGCTGGCCGGAGTCATCTTTCCTCCAGCCATGGAGCCCCCAACCACAGCCAACTGCTGCTTGGACACTGAGCTTCAGCAAGAAACCCCAACGGACTGCTTGGCCAGAGGCCAGTGATGTATTAGCTGCTACTCCAGGTCATGAGGAGCTCACATATCTGCTTCACTGTGTCTTTTTTTCAGTTTGCCTCTCTAGATTTCTGAAAGCGGCTTCAATTCTCTGTGGACTGATTTTTCAATCCCTTTTGCTCCTCCTGGGAAAATTGCATTTCGGTTCAGTAACTATCCTTGCCCTCGACCTTACTCACCCTCAGGAATGGAATGAGGAAGGAGAGTCCATGCAGAAGGGAAGAAAGGGTGGATTATGACTTCAAAACACTCCGTGCATCCACCCTCTTTAATTCAGACTAGTTCCGCAATGCACCATGCGCAGACCAACAATGAGGCAAGGCGAGACCCTTGCCGCTTACTTCTCTCACTGTATGGCCCCCAACCTGTTTCGGTCCTGCATTCTTTCGCTGTAGGCTTCTGCCTCGATCTAGCTTTAGCCCTGTGGAGATGATGGTTGCCAGAAACAAGAAAGAGTAGCTTTAGAAGAGGGCCATCGGCCAGGACCCAGACCTTTAACAAAGGAACTAAGAATCTCCAAACTGTGGACTGCCGATTATTCCGGGCATCAGTGCTGCTTGTTTACCTCTGATGCCTCTTATTCTGGAGTTTGCTTCCAGAAACCTGGAAGGATTAAAAGAGAGGGTGATGATGAAAGCAGACCTACCAAGTATACCTGACCCCCCTTGCTTTTTACTTTCTGCCCTCCTATCGATGACTTCTACAGGCTAAATCTAACCAGCAGCCAGTGGGCCAGGGAGCTGCTCATTCTGTCTACACAGGTCAGGCGTGGAGGCCTGGGCAGGCTAGGGAATAGTCAGGAGCAGACAGAGAGTATCGGTAGAGTCTACACACTATCAACTGCTATGTCAGCTTGCTTGATTTGGGGATCTGCTCAGAGATCCAAAGGGCTCCTTTGAAAGTAAACACAATCCAGAGCAGGAGGACAATTTTTATAACTCCAAATAAGTATATAGGTTTAACATATGCTCCATCAGAAGCCCAGCGGAATTGGGGCAGGGAGAGAGGGGTGCACTCTATAAAGTTAGCCTTTGTTCTTCAGAAGTATTTCTTTCACACACAAGTTTGCCTACAAAGCTACTTTTACATTCTAAAAAGTCCCCAACGTATGACCACTAGCTCCAGATGTGTTAATGGTACTAAAGGAGCTCGCAACAGGCTGCTTGAGTTATTGAATAAAAGAACTCAACAGGCAGCTAAGCCTTCAGACCACACACTTTCACCTTTACACACTCTGAGTCAGCTTTCAATAGGCATTAAATTCTCCCCTCATTTTCATTCCCCACTGCAGTAGCTGGAGCAGGGACATTTGAATAGCTGGGCTACAACCAAGTGCCCTTAAATATAGGTCTTTGAGAAATCTCGGTGTGGGTATGAGTTCCACACATAAGTCATGTCCAAGGGGGAGGTTGAAACACTGAAATCAAAGGCAGGAGGCATGAATTCTACTCCTACTCTATAATTCTTGGCTGGCCCCACAGGGTGGCCTTGGACAAGCAGCTTTCCCTTTCTAAGACTCATGTTTTATGACTCCAAACTGGAAAGGAGGACTGCTGCCCAAGAGGAGATGTGGACAGGCACATCCATAACCCTGGGCGTTGCCGAAAGCCAACCACCCTCTGGGATGGGGAAAGGTGAGCCTGCTGTAGTGTTTGCTCCCAGGCGGTTGTTTCCAGAGGATTCACGGGTTCACAGTTTAAGAGCCAAGTGGGAAGATAAAACTTACATTCAAAGAGTGCTTATGTTTCTGGTGCTCCCCATCCTACTCAACCATGCTCCCAGCTTGGTTTATTAATGTCTACAGCTGAAAATTCACATTGCTCCATGTCCTGCTGTAGTTTAGAGTCTTTCCCTGAGTCCGTTATTTACGTGGTGTGACAGGAAAGGGATTTAAAACATACCTTATTACCAAAATCATAGCCTTGTCTTCTGCAGGTCCACATGACACACAGAAGGAACAAAAGAGTGACAGCTCCAGGATGGAACCCAAAACCAACTTAAACTGAGCCTCCTCTGCTCTTCCTCAAAGCCTCGGGCTTCTGAAACCTGTTTTCCATCTTTCTCAGGATTTGTCTGGCTGGTAGTTTAATAAATGCATGTTTTTCACAATATGTTCTTATACCAGAAGCATTCAGGAAATTCCTAGATCAGTCTAAAATTTTCCTAATTTAAAAATCTTCGGTAAGGAAAGGCTGAGAGCATCCACATGTCTTTGTCTTAGAACCATTTGTGTGACTTATTTTGCATTTTTAGTTTTCATTTTAACTTGGATTAAGGGTTACAATGACAGATCTGGGATGCCACTTCACCAACTGCAAAAGGAGGAAGAACGTGTAAAAGGGATTTATCCATGCTTAAATGAATCCCAACATACCCACCCCAATGAAGAAATAATCAAATAAGTAGTCATTCAATAAACCTGCTATTACCACCTTCCCACCTCCACTCCAGCAAACAAAGCCTTCAGAGCACTCATCTCCTTAAGGGTGCTCTTGTTATTCATATAACTGCATTTATTTTTTCTTCATTCAGTTTACTTCAAAGGAGCTCTTCTGCCTGCTATGGAAGGAACAAAGGGGAAAGCAAAAGAGCAGAAACACTGAAAGGTTTGAGGGGAATGTCAGGTGAGAAGAGAGGCAGGGCAGGAAAAGGAAAAGAAATACACATGCACTAAATGGTAGGCAGCTTTGTGAAGAAATCTACCTCAAGCCCATTTACTTCTCTGCCCCTGGAAGATAAAAGTCTTCTTGTTGGTAGTTAGAATTTTAAGGGCCAGGATTTAATTTAGAGCAATGTCAACAGTGAACCTGTTTCCCAGCAGAAATCTGGTTTCTAGAGTTTTGGTCATGTATTTATCACCTTCATAATTTTTATTTTACATAATCAGGAGTGACCATGAGAACATACCCATCAGATCCAGATTCCAGGACCCACCAGTGGTGGGGTCCTTCTAGATCTTCTGAAATTCATACTTGCATTTGCATGAGCCCTCCAGTCCATGTGCAGGGTACTAACATGGAGCCATGTGTGGGAGATGCTCCTCAAATAGGCATGAACACTGATGGCATGTGAGCTGATATTAGGTACCATGCTACATAGTCTTAGTTTTGCTGTGTGTGCATTCATTTTAATGAGTGAATCCAAAGATAAATCAGTTGACAAAGAGGCTAAGTACAGATTTCCCTGAAAGCTTAGAAAACAAAAAATCAGTATGGGGTCCATTTGGAAAGTCACTACATAGTTTTGATGGAAAAATAGGATGAATACTTACATTTTTAAAATTATTAGAGTAAAAGACAAATTGCCATTAATGTCTCCCAAAATACTGCCCCTTATTTCTGACACACGCATCCACCCCATTTGTGCTCACACCTTGTAAAGGCACTGCGAAAGAAGAGCCTTGAGAACTGCTTCAGAAAGTAACCATGATGGGTAAGTGCATTCCGAGCAAGGGGGAGCATTTTGAGGGAGGTCAATGGCAATGTGTCCTTTGTCATAATAAATCTTTTTATTTAAAGATTTGCTGAATATTTTGATTACTCTTTGTTTCCCAGGGGGCAGGATTGGAGGTCTGGGAATGCGAAACAGGAAATGAAGGAAACCAACACACGGATGTATGATTGAGTTGACGATCACTGGAGCCCTCGAAGATTCTCAAATGCAGTCTGGCCAGACTCCTTAGAACCGCACCTGAGTCAGAGGGCTGCATGACCTTCTGTCCTTCCTTCCCTCTCCCTGGTCAGACTTGCTTCATGACCAGGTGGCTCTCACAGTCTCTGCTGGCTCCCTCTCCTTTTTATCTCACAGGAATTTCTCCTAATACATGTTTTACACATGCAGTTAATCTCGTCTTTTCTTCTGCTCGTTAGAAGACCTGGATCAATGCATATACTAATACCATCTGTGTTGTGTATATAATTATACACATTTATATAAATTATGCAAAATTATGTATATATTCTATATGTGTATATATTAAACTTAAAATGGCACATTTGGTACTTTTAGCCCTCATTCTACCTGTTACTATAGCCACTGCGGTGACAATTGGTGTTGCAGCTTTGTCCGGTTGCAGCTTCTGTGCACCTCTGAAAACCTGCTGGAACTCACTGCCACTTGTGCTCAAGCAACCCAGGAGTCCAGAAGTGCAGGGCCATGATCGATTTGTGGGAGATGGGAGTCAGTGAATGAATTGTTCTCCCCTTCATCCCCAAGGCAGTCCTGAGATTCATGCTACGCCCCAGAAGGACTTTGAATCGAACACTAATTTTGTGTATCAGTGGTCAACTCAATCATGTACCTGTGTACTTATTTCCTTCCATTCCTATTTTAATCTTCAGGAACCTCACTTCTGCTTCCTAGGATACCTTCCCAAGCTTTTGTGATTTTCAGAGAAACTGTACTTAGCATATTCATAAAACATCCTTGTGAAATTGCACATAAAAATAATATACAAGTGTCAAAACAAGAAAATAGTTAGCACAGTATCTACAGTCAGCTCACGTATTACCTGGTATTTGTTCCTTATTTTATGGAATACTTTAACAAAAGACGTTGAGGTATTTCTGTTCAGATACCACTCTCTGAACAACACAAAATTAAATCAGCATTATACTATTAAGTAAAAATGTTGACTGAGATCAGAAACAGCTAAGGATCCCAGGCCTTTTTGCTTTATTTTGCTTTTGTATGTTTTGTACACAGTGAGGATGAGTTTCTCTGTAACCAGTTTGTATAACTTGAGTACACTGTGGGTTTTTTCCAGTAGTTCAAACTGTGGACCATGAGCTCAGTGCAGTAGGAAAACTTCTAATGATGTCCCTCAAATTTCTTATCTCATCATTGTGCAATCAAAGACTAATGTAGGAAGTGTGAAGGGGCTCAGTACATGGAATTAATGTTACTAATCAGCTGACCTTAAAGTGGGGTGATTATTCTAGAATTACCAGGGTACACCCATTGCAATCACATGAATTCTTAAATAGAAGAGAAAAGCTAATATTATAGCTCTAGATGTTCCCCCAAAGCTTCATAAACAGATGTTTTGAAAGGTGATTAGATTATGGGAGTGTTATATCTAACTTGCTGTTAGCAGGTGAAATCTGGTTGGATGAGGCAGATTACTGTGGGTGTGACCTGGAAGGATGTATCTTTCTTCCTGTCTCCGCCCTCCACTTTCTGCTTCCTGGCTGCCATGACCTAAGCAACTTTCCTCTGCAGCAGGCCTTTCCACCTTGCTGCCAACCATGCAAGGAGTGAGATGCCTAAAACATAAGCCAAAATAAACATCTCATCTTTTAAATTGTGAGCTTCAGGTATTTTGTTCCAGCAATGAAGGTGACTAAGATAGATTTTGGTACCAAAGAAGTGCCTTGCTGTGACTATCTGACCATTTTGTTTAGAAGGTTTTAGAACTGGTTTGTGGGAGGAGTTTGGGAATGTTTGGAGACAACTGGAGAATCCTTAGGATGCTGCTAGCCAAGCTTCCTAAGAGATTCTGGTCAAATCTCAAAGAAAAGAAGCTGATAGAAAAAATGAAGACTATGAAGACCAGGCTCAGGAGGTTCCAGTTGGGAATAAGAATTTCACTGGCCATTGGACTCTAGGCTATGTGTGTTACAGAAAATTTGTCTACATTTTGTTCATGTTCTGAAATTTAGTGGAAGACTGAAAATAAGGGTGGTAAAATAATTAATCTGGTTGAGGGAATATCAAGACAGCCCAATATTCAGTCTGTAGCATGGATACTGCTTTCTGCTTTCAGTGAAATCTACTGTGAGAAACAGAAGCAAGAATTCCATTTTTAAAGTTTTTCAATTTTGCCAGAAAGCAAGCACCCAAAAAGATGGAGCAGAAGAGAACTTGGTTGCTGAAAAGATTAGCATCTAAATAAAAAAGCCTACTACTTTGGATTAAGGAAGTAGAAAAAATAACTTCAGGAAATGTCAGGAATCAGCAAGCCCATCCCTTTGCAGGCTCCCAGGTACAAAGCTGTAAGACCTTGCTCTGCAAAAGGAGCCCCAGAACACCATGTTTGAGCAGGGCCATCCAGACAATTTGTTCCGAAGGATTTGGTTCAGTGTTCTGCCACCTAGGTTCTTATAGACCTCTCCAGTCGTGAGTCAAGGCTACTGCTTGATCTGACAGCAAACTATGGCATAATTCACATGGTGCTAGTTTTTTGAGCAAGCATAATGCAAAAGTTGTGGGATCGGGGAGGCCTCCACCCAAATTTCAGAAGACTTGGGAGGCCCAGCAGTGTGTCCCTGAGAAAGCAGTACAAAAAACTGTGAGAGTGATGCTAAAGATGTATTGGAGAGACTTGGAAGTTGGTTAATCCCATAATGTGCAAAACCTGAGGAAAGTTACAAGGAGTGAGCAAAGCCAGCTCAAGAGAGAAATAATGAAGACTAAAACCATTAGCAATGAATGAGGTTACAACCACAGCTTACCACAGATGCTGGACATGGATACATAGTATTTAATGTTTTCCCTGCTAGATTTTGATCTTGCTTTGGTTCCATTACTTACTGTCACCCTTCATTTTGGAATGGGAATGTTTACCCCATGCCATTATATGTTGGCAGTGTTTAACTTTCACAAAAACAAATATATTCAATATAGTCAATCCCTTTTCATTAATTTATAAGGTGCTATATCTACATTGGAGATTTCCATTATAAAGAAAAATGATTACAAGAAATGGGGCTGGAGAAATCCTTTAGTTTATCAAATTATATGCTTTGTGGATTCATTAGGGATCTCTCTGTCTCTCTCTCTCTCTCTCTCTCTCTGTTCTTAAGTCCTCGGGCTATGATCAATTGCTAGCTACCCTATCTTTCTTAATCAAACTTTTTTTGTGGAAGAATCTTTTGGAGGAATATAATGAGATATATACATGGTAGAAGTCTAAGGAAACATACTTAGAAAACATGAGGATTAAGTTATTTTGGGGACCACAAAGCAGAAAAGCAACCCTGTATTTCAACCTGAATGATTTGGTGGCTTAACACAACCACCTTCATTGCCACCTGGGTACTTCAACTGAACTCTTATGCTACTCCTTGTTTCACCAGCTGCATATTCTGAGCCTCAGCAGATAAGACACTGAGATCTATACCTGGGGCAAGAGAAAAAAATTCTGTATTCCCCCACAACGATCATTGATTTGGGCAACAGGGCATGAAGGCTGCACAATCATGTGTCAAAAATATATATTAAAAGTGGGACATCAAGTAGGGGCATTCACATGATAGTCAAAAATGAACAAAGGGCTTGAGCTAATTGAGATGGATTTTCTACAAGGAATGATTCATCTTTCAAAGGAATTCTCAAAAATCTATTCACAAAACATAAAAACAACGAAACCACTAGGTTTTTGCTTTTTGTAGTACACTTTTCCAATTTTTGCCAGATGTGCTTTATTTGAGAGAAAAGCTGCATAATTTATGAATTATTGACAACTCTGGTTGTGTTAACCTGTTCCAGGAGCTACCTTTCTCAAAGGTTGGTAACATATGGGTAGGAAAGGGAGTATTTCATGGGCAAAGTTAAATGAATTTACCATTTTATAGTCTAGGAACATTCTCAGGAAGTCTCAGTCTCAATGAGCTAAGACTAAGAATGAACACCTCTGCAGCTACAGCAGCTGCCTGCAAGAAACCTGCCCAGGAGAAGTTTCCCATGAGGGTGTTTGAGCTTAAACAAAGCATCTTGATACATGACACAGGGAACTCAATACAAAATCACCATGATCTGTGAACCTATAAATTGAAAATAATCTGGATGAAAATTTATGGGTAGATGAGACATATGGGGTATTGACATACAACAAAAACAGTAGATCCCTGAACTGTATCTCCCAAGTTTGTGTCAATTTTGTGTCTGGTGGTCAAAATGAATAGCAATGTGTTATTTTAATTCATATTTATGGGATCATATCTCTATCTCCTCATCCTCAATACAAATCCCTAAAAGGCAAAGATGAAAATCAACATAGAGAATGTTTAATAGAGGGCAAGAATAGATACAGGGAGGAGGTTAGAACATTCTGAGCAAAGTAGCTTAGACCAGACAGGAGAAGCCATGCTCCTATATGCAGTGATATATTGAATATGGGTGAGAAAGGAGGATTCAGACTTACGCACCTGGGTGAATGATGGTCTTATTTAAACTAAATGGTTAACTTTGAAAGAAGACAAGTTTGGGGGTAGGCTAGGGCTTATTTATAAAGATGGTAAATTTGAGTTACATTTGAGACTTCTGCATGGTGATGTCCCACCAGTAGCTTGGTTCCCAACTGGCACAGCCTAGAAATGTACCTTTATAAATTCTGTGCTAATGATAGGCTAGTGAAAACCTGTGTCTAGATCAGGTCACCCAGGAAGATGACACAGAGTAAGGAGAGAATTTAGGAGCTGGCCGTGAACTGCAGCTCTTCCTGGCCAAGTAGAGCACATTCAAAGAAAAGGAAGTGAAACAACCAAATGTTAAAAAGAAAACATCCAGCTATCAGAAGCTAGGCATGCCTGATATAAATGATAAACATGGAAATATTGGTTGCAAGAATGCATAGAGATGTCTCTGAAATGGTTTTTGATCCTTGGGCAAGATGCCTGTTAAGAAGTTAACCCCAGGTGTATTCCCAACCCCAACCCTTCCCATCTCTGCTGTCTTGTGATGGTGAAGGTGTGAACACCGAGACAAAGGCCACATGCAGATGATGAACAGACACACTGAGGGGTCTGTTTTCATGGATTCTGAGGATCACTGACCTGATCCCGACTTCTGCCCATGCTGGACTTATTGTTACAAGGGAAAAAGCAAGCTCTATCTAGTTAATGCAGGCTTTCTGTTATTTGTACCAAGCCCTTTCTTATCTAACACTGGCTTCTTCAATAAAAGGTTCACTGATACCCAACAAGAGTCTCTAACTCCTGTCATTAATATGTTCTGACATGTGTTTTCTTGTTCAATTTTTGTTATGGCAATGGAGCTGGGTGGGCCAGTTTCCCTGTGTTCTGACTATCAGAAAAGTGGCGAACAGGCCAAGAGTTCCCCATGTCTAGATCTAAATGCTTATGGGTCATTTCCATGGAGATAGCACAGCTTGATGGCTGGGCCCCACAGTGTGGCCGTATTACATCTTTTTATTTCACAGCTACACACATTTACAAATACATTAAGTTCATTTGCACAAGTAGAAAATGGCTGCCTCAGAACAGAGAATTACTTGTCTCTGAGCTCATTTTCTCACCCACACTGCAATTGCTTGATTTATATTCTCAGGCTGGGAATTTGTGCTGGGAAGCCTCACTGCTTGCCCTAGTATTGTCACACCTGTGTCAGTTATTTCCTGGGCACATGCGCACGGTTGGCATGGATTTTCAATCAGCACCGCCTAGCTATCACCTGCAGAACCAAAGTGGTTCCTGTTTGTGGTAGAAATCACCCCATGTTGTTATTTGTCAGCTAGCTGCAAAGCAGCTGACAAATCCGAGCATCCTGTTGTAAAAGACAACCCTCTCCTGACTTGTCCAGCACTTCTACTTTGCAGCTAAGCTGCAAATGCTATCCCAAAGGCATTAGGTGGCTCTTTTTCTACGTTCATGACAAGGAGTAAGAAAATGAAAAGTTGCACGAAGCTGAGAAAATTGCAGAAACCTGGCAGGGGATGACTTTCACCTGAACAATTTGTCAGTTCCAAAGGGACATGTGAAGCAAGTTTCGAGAATAAGAAGCATCCGGTTCTCATTCCAACTGTTTGCCTGATCATAATTATTGCAATGTGGAATAACATTTCAGCCCTGTGCTGCACCTGTGTAGGCTCAGTAACTGCAACTGGTCAGCAGTATTAGCACTGATGACAACAGTTGGAAAGGTCTTCATTTATTGCAATACATATTTTAAAACTGTAGGCATAATGCATTTTTCTAGTTCCAGTCTGTGAAAATATACTTGCATACACCATCCTCTCACCTTAGTGCCTTCTGCACCCCATGTACCCAAGGTCAAGAGCGAGCTAGCCTGGCAGTGGTGCAACATTGTGTAGGTGCTCTGATACCATGAATCTTCTGGTAGCCAAATTCCTTGGTAAACATATGCCTTAGACCTGACAAGGCACATTTTAGTTGCCTTTTTCCCAATCCGTTTGATGCCACTAGATTGGTCAGGACCTAAGAAATTACATTAATACCAACATAAAGGTCAACTTTTTTAAACTAATGGGTTTGAAAAGAGTTCAGGGTCAAGAACCCTAGATTCTAATCTTTGCTCAGTCATTACTTTGCAGACCTTTTCAAGCCTCTTAATTGTTGTGCCCTTGCGTGTGAAGCTAAAACTGGGACTGCCCCTCCCTACACTGATGCCCTGAGGATTAATAAGTGTTGCAGAATCCCTCTGCAAATATGAAATGCTATGTACATAATAACAAGCTACTTTTGCAGATATTACAAACACACACACACATACACACACTCAGTGGGTACTAAACAATTTATTGATGATGATTTCATGAGGATGGATGACTAGAGTGTAGGCTTACCTGATAGTTGCATCAAACATTGGTTGACCCCTTGAGATCCCTTCCAGACCTATTAGTCTATAATTTCATGTTGATGATACTAAACTTAATGAATATACAGTGAAGGCCATATCTAAATGCACCCTTGGCAGTAAGGACAATGTTTATCAGTATTACTGAGCTTTGACTTCATTTACAAAGTGTATTAGCATCAACCATTTTACAAATATATATTTCCCAGAATTGCTGCACTATGCAAAACAAACGCAAATCCTGGAAGAATCAGTGGGTAGCATAAAATATGGCACAGTGCTGAGGGTAACAAAACAAGTTGTATAATTATTCCCAGCATGACAAGTTGATGCA
>RJWT010018751.1:0-18710 GCA_004365215.1 Cuniculus paca
CGAATTGGACTAAGAGAAACCAACAGGCAGACTAAGTACAATTCGATAATTACCTCAAATAATATAAAAATCTCTGTGGCATATGGTGAGTTTCGAATCAATATTTCCACCTTGCCTTCCTCCCACCCAAAGTAAATCTCTTTCAAAACATTGCTTTTCCATACAGATGAAAAACTTTGTCTTGAAAAGCCAATGGGATATCAGGAATTGGCAGCGTGAAGGAGAAGATTGTTTCCAGGAAGGAAACCTTCCCGCGGTTTCCCTGTCTATACACATGGCAGATTCCTCCGCTGACAGCTAAATGCAACCTGCCCAATGGTGTTTCCCACAGGCTGCTCCCATGTGTTAGTGCTTCTTGCCGCACCTCCTCTCTCTTTGTTTCACACTATTCACACGGTGACCTTCGGAGCCCCGTCCCTGGGCATAGCTGGAAAAACCTAGGTGCGTTGTCTCCCTAAAGCAGTCAGGAGTGATGGGTGTGGAGTAGAAAATGACTTGTCTGAAGACTTGTCAGACTTAGAAGTGCTCTTCATCCTCACAGTTCCCTGAAGGACCAGGTTGAGGCTGGATTCATGAGAAATTTCATCCCTCTCTGCTCCGTCTTTCTCTTCGTTCTACTTTCTGACTTTATTATAGGTTCCTCCCAAGAAAAATTACTTAATAATCAATTTACATATAAACCCTTGACTCAAGGTCTGACTCTGAGAATACTCAACTGAAGATAGCACTTACTTATTCATTCATTCATTTATTCATGCAAAAAAATGTAGGTGCCTTCTTCTCAGTTCAGTTACATTATAGGAAATGTAACCTTGGATTTGCTTAAGGTACTATGTGGGACATACAGAGTACACATTTTGGAGCTAAGGGAAAATTTTAAAGTAAGAACAAACCACCTTAGCTATTGAAGTAACTTACACCTAATAGCTTCTCATGAGAGGTAAAATATTTGTTCAGACCTGGATCTTATTCTGATCTTAGACACTGAGAAAGTCAGTCTTTTTCTTGGGATTCTATTCAATTCAATGCTTATTGGGTATCTAACTAAACCTGAGTATGAGAAACTGACAAAGAGCCTAAGACGGGGATAAGTACACCTCGAGTAACATGAAATACTATAGAAAGAATGGTATATTTCCGAGAAAATGAAAGGCTGGGTCTTGCAGGATAAGCAGATTTTGTTCCGGAGAGCTGGAGAGAGGTATTTTAGGAAGAGGAAATGGCGCTCTCCATTCACGCCACAGTTGCCACTGAAATTAGGTCTCACAAAGAGTAAGTAGGTCAAGGATTCAGGGAGTGGTGCATGCAGGTCAGGGGCAGATCTTGAGGTGTAGGCTGAAGTCACGCCATGGTGAACCCGAGGTACTTCGGGACTTTATCATGTCACCATGAGAATCTTTCAAACACATTTAGTATTTGCCCATTATCTTAGAGATAATGTGAAGGATGTATTTGAAGAAAAAATTGGATCAGAAACCATAGCTGGCTATTAGATTAAACCAAACTTAATTTTCAATATACGATGATTTTATTTATTTATTTATTTATTTATTTATTTATTTTTTTTGTCTTCTTGAGACAGAGTCTCGCTATGCAGTTCAGGCTGTTCTTGAGCTCACTTTGTAGCCCAGGCTGGTCTCAAACTTGCAACGATCCTCCTGCCTCAACCTTCCGAGTGACAGGATTATAGGAATGTGCCACTATGCCTGGCCTTTTTTTTTTTTAATATGATAATTTTAAAAATAGGATTTATTGCTGGGTGTGGTGGCACTCACCTGTAATCCCAGGATTTGGGAGGGAGGCTGAGGCAGGAGGATCATTGAGAGTTCGAGACCAGCATAGACTGCAAAGTGAGTTCAAGGCCAGCTTGAACTGCATAGTGAGACCCCATCTGAAAAAGAAAAAAAAAATAGAATTTATTTTTAAAGCAGTTCACAGCAGAACTGACCAGAAGGTGCAAAAATTTCTAATACACTCCCACTGCCACGATAAATATACATTTGTTACACTGATGAATCTAACGACACCATCATCTCCCATAGTCCATAGTTTACATGAGGGTCCATTCTTGCTGTGGACATGCTATGGAGTTGGACAAATATATAAAGTGATGTGTCTACCGTTCTAGTACCTGCCATTCTAGTACCTATGGAGGAGCTTTATGGTGGAGAGCACAAGGCTTTTTTAGGGGCAGGAGAACTACCCAACTATTTCTCACCTATCGAAACATACTTCCAATGTGGTTCAAACTGATACACTTGCCAAAAACAAGGATGATGATTTGAAGTGTAATTCTCAATGCAAAGCAATCAGGTTATTTCACAAGCCAGAGAATGCCTTCCTGAAACAGAAATCTCCCATTCGTTTAGCACAAGTCAAGAAGTGGGAAGCTTGCCTTGGAGTAGTGCTGTGTGCCTGTAACTTCAGGTACTTGGGGGGCTGAGGCAAGAGGGCTGTAAGCTTAAGGTAGGGCTGTGCAATTTAGTGAGACCCCGTCTCCAGCCGAGGGGATGTGGCTGAGCACAGAGTGCTTGCCTAGCATGCATGTGACACTGGGCTCAGCCCCCAGGACCAAAAAAGGGGGAAAATGGAAGCCCACATGTCTACATGGACAGTTTAGGTAAAGCCCCGCACTTGGAAAAGGCATGCCACTTCAGAGGACGTTAGCTACTTTCTTTGAAAGAAAAACTTCTCCAGTAAGCCAATATAAAAGATTGAGGAAATACTGGATTCCATTTCACTCTGTGGTTTTGTTTTTTTTTTTTCTTCTTGTAATGAGTTGTAAGAATTGGACTTCATTGTGCCTTTTCTTGTAAGAGAATTACTGAGAAATGTAAAAGTAAGTTTTTTTTTCAGCTGTGACAAAAATATTCCCTGAGCATTTTTGGATTAAGCTGGTGGATTTAGGCTAGGAGTCAGAGAACGTGAGTAAGGGATGGGGCACAGGACCGGTTTTGAAAGACCAGTCATCCATGCGGCAAATACTTGCTGACCGTGGCCTGTATGCCAAGTGCTGCGATCATCTTCTGGGGATGCACGGGTAGCCAAACAAGACTGAACCCTGCTGTCACAAAGTTGATGCTTTAGGTGCAATGACAAATATCAAACAAGCTAACACTGAATGAGTATTAGCTTCAAACTACAATGAATTCCTTAAAAGAATAGAGAATTCTACAGTGGGAGACCAGTTTCAGTCACCAGGATGTCCTCTGAGGAAGTGATTTTTCAAGTTGAGACCTATATGATAATGGCCAGGTGGTGAGGAAGTGGAAGAAAGTTTGAGAGAGACAGAGAAAGAGAGAGACTGCAAGTGTGAAGGCCCTGTGGTAGAAAGAAAGATAACTCTTTATAATGTTTACAGATGACCACCATGACATAAGCACACAAGAACAAAAAGGAAAACGTTAGAAATGAGGCTAGAGGTTTAGCCAGAGGCCAGATCCAACAGGGCCTCTGAGGTCAAGTTAAGAATTCTGGTCTTTATCCTAAGAGCAATAGGAAATCCTGAAAACCAGTAAGTTGTGTGTCAGGGGTGGATAGATTTGATTTGCCTGCACCAAACCACCTGAAGTCAATGAATTCCTGCCTGATCTTTAACTAGTGGAGATCACTACCGCAGGAGGGAGAAGTCACCTCAACCGCGGACTCTGCTGCTCTCGTTCCTTGCGTGTAGGAGGGGCGAAGAGCATGAAGCTAGGCACGGAAGTTGGGATGAGTCGGTCTAAGGGAGACCGTGCCTTAACCATGCTTCCCCACCGAATCACAACCGCTGTTCCGCGCAGGTGCACGCGCGAGTTTTGATTTCCTTTGAAAATCCCCAAGGCATTGTCCTCTGTCCGCAGGAGTCGTAATCAATAACCCTGTCCCCTGACACCCTCTGTCTGTTCACAGATCAGGGTCCACACAAACACCTGCGCGTCCAGCTCCACGTCCTTGCCCCGCCAGTGTCCCTCAACCTGGATGTGGAGCGACCACTTGGAAAGGTGAGACGCGGGAGCCGCCTGAAAACAAAGCAGGGTCTCGCCCCGGCTCCCCCTGACCGGGGCTCAGGCCGCCCGGACGGGCAGCGTCTAGGAATTACCACGCATCGCTGCCGAAGGCCTGCTGGATGACTTCGAGGAGCTATTCTTGCTTTAAAACTCTACTTAAAGCAATTCAGACGCAGGCTTTTCTGAGGCTGGCTCCAGGCTGGGTCTTATGAAATCAATTCTCCTGCCAGGAGAAAGCCTGCCTGTTCCTGGTTTTTCCTAAGAACTGTCTCCGGGGTATTTTAAGGCTAAATTACTGTTTTAATTACACGTCAGAATCCAGTGTGTTCACCACATGGCTGGCGCTCTTGTGCCTGCCCTCTGGATGAGATTTATCTGGTACGAAATGAGTGCTTCGATGCACAAACACTCCAGAAACTGGAACATCACGCCATGTGTGATGCACAACTGACCCTACTGAATTTCAAGCATTCATTTCCTCCCTCAAACGCCTCTTTTGAGTATTTCTGTTAGGGAATACAGGGCTACGGTGTTAATTGAAGGCAACTCTGGTTGGATAGTATTGAACTGCGAGGCCTATTTTTTATTTTTTTAAGAGAGGATAGGAGCGAAATGTTCTAATAATTGTTTTTCAAAGATAGCACACTCGACTAGTCAAAAAATTGACCTTTTCATTCGAAGGCGATATGAGCTTCCCTGGCTATGGTCAAGCACAATCGCCTCTCCGCGAAGGACGCGCTGTGTTTACGAGTGGGGACACACAGGCAGCCAACTTCCCTGGCCGTCTGGTGTCTCGTAATCGAGATCACTCGGAGATCCTCACTGTTTTTCAAGGGAAGAACTGAATAATGTGATTTTCAGTGGAAACACAGTGTGCGTGCGGCCAGGCCTGCAAGATAGGAATATGCTGGATGATTCAGAAAATAGCTTAAACATCATGCGGTCAATACATTTTCACTCAACTGTTCTTCACAATCCCACATCCTTTCCCTAATATCTACCAGCTACAGGTACTTACACCTTGTCATTGTTCTGCTATCAACCCAGGTTCCCCTGGGGAAAAATGAAGTAAAAAGAAGGCACATTTTTTCCGACTTCTTTTTTTTGGTGGGTTCACTCTAGTATTACTTTTGCTTTAAGAAGTAAATCTTACTGTATTTTCCCACACCATAAAAAAGAATCTATGCTCCCTATAGAAACTTTGGAAATGAAAACAAAAAAATTAGAAAGATACTTACTAAACTTTAGTTCTTTGAATATGGAAAAAGTCTATTATTGTATTACAGTATTTTTCTATTCTTTTTTTCTCTGTACTTTCTTGATTTTGTCTTATATGCATAAGATATTACAGAGTATTTTTATATCATTTAGTATAAAATAAGAATTTCTTAGACTAGTTATAATTTCTTTGTAAAGTTATTTTAATTTTTACATAAAAGCCTATTAAAAGGATATGCAGCACTGGGGATCAAACTCATGACCTCATGCTTGCCAGGCAGGTGCTTACACCACTGAGCTAAATCCCTGGCCCTTATACCTACAATGTGTGGTCATAGTTGATGCCATGATAAATAATACTAAGTCATTACCTAGGGGCCGAGATTCATAGAGATTTTTTATATTTGTAATTTTTTTAACATAAGAAATCTTTAAACAATAGATAATATGAGATGTGTATAGTAAGACAGCTTTAGAGAGATGGAAAATTTTATCAGCAATGTATGAAAGTTTCTGCTTTGATTTACTTTTAGCAGCATTGTATATGATTAAAAAATAAACACAACATGTACTTTGTTGAATTGATAGGACAAAAATGTATTTCATGGCTATTTCAGTTTATATACATTTCTTTTTAGACTCTAGTTATATACTTATGGGACGTGTTTTAAGATGAGATTATTTGTCCTTTTGATGTAACTATAATTGCTTTATTTATAAAGCACAGTCAAGATGGTTTTGCAACAAGGGGTGCATATTTGTTACTTATATCTGACTCCCATACCACAGTATTAGAAAGAAATCTCTATCTGTGCTCATTGCATCTTTCTCTCTCTATTCTAACAGATAATGAAAGAACGGAGCTGGACTTTTTGTGCAATCCCTGCCTTCCTGAGTTTGTGTATTTCTTCCCACCTCAGAAGGAGAATTTTACATTTTCATTTGGATCAAATTTTTATTTTTGTTGCATTTTTATTTTAACATCTTTCTTGGTGGTAGTGCATATTGGGACCAGTTTCATCATTATAATCATGCTGCTGAGTATTAAACTGACTTCTTTAAAGGACTCTGGACAAGCTTTTAAGAACTGGGGGAGTTTTCCACAGGTGACACTTGGTGGGAAAAGTGAGCAAGGGAGGTTCCTAGCCCAGGACTTTTCTCCAACTTCAAAACTTTACCTGAATTCGAACAGATGTGGAGATCTTCACATTCATGGTTTGACTTTACAATATAAGATTGAAAAATCAGGATATGTTTTTGACAGTAAAATGTGAGCCCACTGGGAGCAAGAATTCCCTTAGTAGGACATGCACTTAATAGGGTAGGAAAGCGCTTAATGAGGCGGCAAAGGCAGGAGGGTACTGTGACGGCGGATGTTTATACCGAGAGTGTGATTCATGTAACAGAGATGTTGTGCCCTCTGGGAAAAGATTGGGAATAAAAGTTCCTAAATTTACTTGCTGGTTATGGGTCATTAGTAAGTCAGGAATCTGCTTAATTGCTATTACTCTGCCTTTAAAGAAAAAAGGAGGGCAGCTGAGGGCATCCTTGAAGTCTCATAAACAGTTACGACGTCACATGATTAACTATTCAGCTAGGGGAATAAAAAATTCAGACACAGCCCTCTGATTCTTTATCTTGTTCTTGAAAAATGATCAATTCAGGATTCCTCACATGTTTCCCTCAGGTCACATACCAAAGTCTAAGTTAATAATGGACAGTCATTCCATATGAAATTTTACTTTTTTATGAAATAAAAGGATTTCATCTGTATTGAAACAAAAATTCTGCAAAACTTTAGCAAATTACCTGAAGCCATCTTAGCATTCTCGGCTGACATGTTCTTTCCTACTTTTAAACCCAACCAAGCTTCTTTCCTCTTGCTTTTTCCTATTTCTTCCTCTCACCCCTGCCCACCCACTTAGCTCGGCACACGCGTGCCGTGTCGCCTCTTTAGGGCTGTGCCATCACCTGCATGGGCCTCTCAGAAAAGATGAAATTATGGGACCTGCAGTGTAACCACTGTGACTCCACTGTGACGTTTGCCAACTCGATTAAACCAGTTGTCGAGTCACTCTTCTTAAAAAGCTGGACTGCTTGTGCATTAGCTGCAAACTACAATTATTTGCTTTCAAACCTAGTTTTGAAATAATTGCTAACACAATGCGGGTGCTACACACACCCTCTTTTTCAGTTTTAAGTTCAAATAATTTTACTAAACACACAGTATTTTGCCACCATTATATGGTGTCTATGCTCCCTCGCATTAGCTTTCCATCACTGCACAAAATCACTGAAAAAAAAATTTTAAAGAGAAAGGATTTATTTTGGCTCACAGTTTTAGAGGTTTCAGTCCATGGTCACTTGGACCTTTCTTTGATAAGGCTGAATATCATGGCAGGAAGTCATGGTGGAGCAAAGCTGCTTACCACATCTCACTGGGAAGCACAGAGAAAGAGGAAAAGGCCAGAGTTCTAAAGTCCTCTTCCAAGACACGACCCCAATTACCTAACTTCCTCTTTGAGGATACACCCTTGTGACCTACTTTTCTCTTCAAGGGCAGTCCCCCAGTTACCTAACTTCTTTCCACTAGGCTGAGTCTCCGAAAGGTTCTATCCCTTCCTAATGATACCATGGGCCGAAAACCAAGCCTTAGCACATGGCCTTTGGGGGACATTCAGGATCCAAGTGTCAACCCCCTTATCTGTTCATCATTCATCAATGTGGTTACCTAGCATGGTCTACTTATTCTTTCATCTTTACAAAAGATCCAGTTTGCAGAGAGCTTGCCTGATGTTACATAAATAACAATTCATAATTGTTAATATAAATAACAATTCAGGTTGTTAAAAAAGGTTTTCTTTTTTATTCCAAACGTGCTTTTCTTCCTACAGTACAGTGGAATAAGAGACTTACGATAATGATACTGTACAAGAAAATCCAGTGTAACAGTGAAATCATGAGTTTTGGAATCAAACTTGTATTTAAATTTGGCTGTGCCACTTGTAAGCTCAATGACCTTGGGAAAGTTAATTAATCTCATCAAGTCACAATAAACTAATCTACAAATAAAAGATAATAACATTTACCTGTAGGGTTGTTGTGGTAATGTGCAGAAAGTACATGTAGCACAATACTCAGTTAAGTATTAACAATGTTTAATCCTTATTCCAGATTTATCTCCAACTATTTAATTTGAGTTTTTAATCTCAGCTATAAACTTGATCCCTCATGTATGGGTTGAAATATCTTGGATAGAATCAAAGTTAAACCCCTGTGTGTTTTTCTTGCTATAACGCTTCACAACTGTTTTTGTTAATGCCAAATCTACCCACTTTCCACATGTTCAAATCTTGCTTTGATTTTTGGCCTGGAGTAATTTAAGTGTGATTATTATCTCCATTCTTCGATCTCCAACTCTGAAGTTACATAATACTCATTTTGATGATTATTATACTGCATTATTCTTTATTTTCGTTATATATATCTTCTCCCTTGACAAAACTAATTCATGGTGAACAGGGTATTTTTCTTAACTTTCTTCATAGCTCTGTTAGCCTTGGAGTAGTGTTTGACACCTAGAAAGATACAGTTTAGTTAGTAAAGTACCAGCAAAGGACACATTCAGAAACAAGATGTCTTTGTTACTTTCTTAGTTGGTGGAATAAAATACCTGACACCCACACCTCGAGGAAAGAGAGGTTTATCTTGGCTCACAGTTGTAGAGGTTTCAGTCCATAGTCAGCTGACTCCAAGGCAGGGCAGCACAGCACAGGGGCCATGGTGGGCAGGAAGCAGAGACAGATCAAGGGAGGAGGGAGGGAGACAGACCCTTCCAGGCCACACCTAGACCCACCTCCTCCAACCAGTCTTCACCTCCCAACATCACATTTAGCTATAAACTCAGCAGTGGACTAATCCACTGACAGGTATCACCCACCCTCCAGGGTCCATTCAACTGTGACCTCTGCCTTAGACTCATGAGGCTTTGTGGGGACATCTAGATATAACCCATATCAGCAGGCTAGCAGTTTAAAATGTACATACATATAACAGAAAGCCCTCTGTTTCCATGTTGTCATTCAACTTCAGAAACTTTATGTTAAATGTCCCTGATTTAAAAATGTTTTTGGTTCCCCAGAATAGTCACATTCATTTCAATGTAATTATGTTTAATAAAACTCTTTCTAGGAAAGTAATAAGGTAACTGGAATACTTTGAAAAATAATGACTATTTGACAGAGGTATTTATAAAATGGAATAATCTTTTCTAAGTAGTCTGAAATCTGATGTAAGGAAAATATATGCCAACTCTGAAATATTTCTAAAACTTCATTTAAACTTTAGGTTTTAGAGAAGTTTTGGTTTCACAGCAAAATTGAGTGAAAATTACAAAGGAAATCTTCATTTAGACTTCACAGAAACCCCTGGGATACTAATCCATGGCACATTTCACAGTATTCATGGCACACGATGATCATCTAAAATATATTCATTACATATGCATTCAAATGTTCTGGGTCCTGATTCTGCAACGTGATTCTTGATTTCTACAAGTGCCTTCATCTTCATTGTCATATTGTCTTTAGTAAGCACAGATTTTCAGCATTATGTAGTGAGGTTTTCATGGTGATAAAACTAATTCTCAGAATAAAAAAAGTCCTCAGGAACTCTTCCAGAAAAAATTATCTATGGGTTCATGATGAATGATTCACAGTTTTATTGTAGTTATAGAAACTACTAGAAGGCTCTATGGAATACATATACAAAACATGTAATAATATGCTTTACAAGTGGCCTGTGTGGACCTGGTTCCATACATATGTAATATTATATATGTATATGTTAGTGTATATATAATATTAGTGTTAATATACAAGGACAGATAAAAATGTAACTTGTGTTTAAATTAAAAAATTATTACAGGAAAAGATACTTTGCGGCTAATCCTCATCCAAATACTTCCCTTCTCTTTGAAAAACTTACCCCATTGCTCTTGCCACTTTCTGCAGCAGTTCTAGAAGTCATCTTTTATGATTGTCTTTATGAGATGTGGTAAGAAACACAGTGACTGCTGCTATTGAGTGTCATCCAGTGAAGAAGGCAGGCTGGGAAAAGCATTCTGGTGCGTCCTCGTCCACCTCGTTTACCAGAGCTGACACCCTGTGACTCCTGGCGCTTCCTCAAAGTCAAAGTGACCATGAAAGTTAAACGTTTTGAGTTAATTCAGGATGTTGAGGCAGCCCCAACAGCACAACTAGAGACACTCATGAAAGAGGTCGTCCAGAACTGTGTCTGGAAGTGGCAAGAAAAATGGGGTAAGTGTGTTCCAAGCAAGGGGGAAGATTTTGCAATTAATGGCAAGGTGTCTTTTACTGTAATAAATTTTTAGAAAACTTTAAATAGTGATCACACTTGTATGTAATTTCTCTGTAATTTTATTCCCTTGACTTTTTCACTGAACTAAATTAAGTCCTGCTTGCTCCAGCCTCCATTCTCTTCCAGCACAAGTGTTTCCACTCAGCACCAGTACAACCCAATATGAGAGAAAAACATAATCGAAAAGCCCAGCTGTGCTGCTTTCAAAAGAGGGGGATCCAGAGTAATATGAAAGACAGGCCAAGCCCTGCCAAGAGCTCACTGGGATTAGGCAAAAGAGGAAATATTAGGTCCAGAAAATTTGACTTCCATCAGAATTTATACTCATCCAAATTCCCCAAGGAGGGAAGAGAAAAGTAGAGTCTCTTCCCCCTCCTCTCTAATAATTATTTACTATGGTATGCAGAATACATGAAAATTCAAATAGAGTTGAATTAGTCTGCTTTTTTTATTAACTATAAGAAAAACTTAAAATTAAGCAATTGATAAAAGTTACAAGAAAATCATATAAAGTACTAGAAAACAAAACTTTTGTCCTCCTCACAGATTGTAATAGCTAAGTACATAACAGCAACCTCTCACAGTTTTGAATAGCTAAATGTTGGAAACAGTCCCAGTGTCCATCAATGAATCAATGGCTAAAGAAGACATGTTTTGGTTTGGTTTGGTTTGGTTTTGTATTTGCTTTTGTACAATGGAGTTCTACTCAACCATAAGAAAGGATCAACTTGAGACATCTCTAGGTAAATGGATAAACCTTGAGATCATACTCTTAAGTGAAATAAATCAATCAAACATGTATAACTATTGTGTTGTCTCTCTGGTGTGAGAAACCCAAAGTGCGAATAAGGACCAGAATGTCTACTAGATATTACAAAATAGGAAGATGAGGCTCATTTTGGGAGGGGAACAAGGAAGGAGGGAGGAGAAAAGAAGGAAAGGAATACAAATGAAAAAAGAAGTAAAACTGTTGTAAGTGAAGAGGGGAAGAAGTGTTGAAGGGAGAGTAAGGGAATGGGAAAAAAGAGGGATGAACTAAGTCATGTGCAGGCACGAAGTCCCTATGATGAAAATGATCATTACATGTATTCAAAATGTACCAATAAACTTCATTAATAAAAATTTTTTTCAGCACCCTCAATAGTTAGAACATTTTAAACAAAAGAAACCCTGTTAATATAGTTATCATTACGCAAGTATTTTAAGGATCTGTATAATATATACCTTCTTGATCAAACTTTTAATTATGAGGATTATTTAATTGTTTAATTGCTATCTTAAAATATTTGCGTTCATATATTTCATGAATTGAGGCTTTTACTGAATATTTTGTTAATTTAAAAATCTCTAGGCCCACCCAATAGAAAGAAGCATTGCTCTTTTTTATTCATGTGCAAAAGCTTTATTTTCATAATGTGAAATGTTTTATGTAAACATGATTTGTACAAAATATATTTAAGGGCTTTTAGAAATAATAATACTCAACCAGACTGTAAGTCCCTTTTGGATGGGACCAGGCCTGATACCTCTCATGTACCTACAAAGCCTAGTAGTATGCTAGGCACATAGAAATAGTTCAGCAAATATGCCAAGAGTGACCAGGCTGCAGTACACATGATGATGCTTATCAAGATCAGTGGGTGATGTGACATGGTGGGTGATGTGGCATTAGATGACGGCTGGTTCTCTGTCTCTTTTTCTCTTTGCCATTGTACCATTTTGGTCAGTCTTTAAATCTGAGCAGTACTAGGACACCATTTTTAGACTTCTTGAAGAAAATAGCTATAAATGAATTCTTGAATAAGGGATAATTGCTCTTAGGAAAAACATTAAATATAAGCCTGCACTTAACCTCTCTTTTAGCTGGCTATGTAATGTATTACCTTGGCATGGGACCTGAATTTTAACTCTATTCCCATAGATAAATGAAGATATTAAGGAAGATATATTATCTATGGAATAAAATGAACATAATTTGCATACATGAAAAAATTGAAAATATACATTTGATTACTTCTTTGAGCAAAGTATAATGTTCTATATTCAGAAATAACACCAAAGCCTCCGTAATTAACAGTCTTTTATTGATTTCTTAATAAAAGTTGGTGATTACAGTCATGGCTTTAATCAGTTTATTGAATTAACTTTAACACAAATGCTAAATCCCTTTAAGTACCTTGGAGTTATAGAAGAGATATTTGTGTAGCATTAGGAAAATAATTGAAAATGAAATGGCAGGTGCACATCCAAAATATGAAAATTTAAGTAATAAACACTAAAATACTATGACCCAGGAAAGGAAGAAGAAAGTATACACTGAAAAAAAAAAAAGAAAAGAAACAGTATCATTAAAATATAAGATAGAACTAAATAAAGACTACCACTAAAAATGAATAAGACATGGGAAATAAGGATTTGTAATAGTATGTGCCCCATGCCTACTTGTTGGTTCCTGAGATGGTAGAGGAGATACTGCTGTTACTCTAGTTGTGAAAAATGAAAAATAGGTTTTTGAGCAAAACTAAGTAAATGTCATAGTCTCAAAAATACAAAGGGAATACACATAAAAGATAATATAGAATTTTTAAAAAGATTTGAGAAAAAATTTTGAAAAGGTCAAGTTAGTCTCTTTTCTGTGTATGCACGTGGATCTAATCCCACAAATGTCTCCCAACTCCTCCATCTTCCCTGCCAGGGGACACGGCTATGCCTGTCCCTGCCCATCTGAATGAACTCAGCAAAGGGGTCCCACTGTTGGGCTTGGGCCCTGGCTCATCTCCTACCCCCCAGTGCCACGGTGGTATTTCGTTAATGAAATGGAAATACTTTTGCTACTTCTGCTCTTCACACCTTTGATATTTTCCCATGACCTTCAGTATAGAATTAAAACAACTCAGTCCACAGAGCTCTCCACAGTCTTTTCTCTGTGCTGGCTTTGAATTCCTCTTCCACCTCCAGCCTGTTTTCCAGTGATCCCAGGCTGCTGTTTGCAGCTCATGATCTGCCTGATTTGTTCCTTCTACACTACACTTCCTGCTCCTCTTCCTGACTGACTAATCCAACCTATCTTCCGCGAATCAGCTCCACTGCCACTTCCTTCAGGAAACCATGTTTCTCATTAAAACATCTGCGTGGTAATTTATTTATCTGTCATTCCTGCTGTCCAATACGAATGTTCCCTTTTTCTTCTCTATAATTTATGCTACCTGACAAATTCTTGCTGGTGAAAGAAAGAACAGAAAGAAGATGTACAATAACTAATTAGGAAACTTTGAGTAAAACCAGTCATTCCAGATGATTCAAGGCCCAAACCATCTTCATGTTCTTTAAAACAGGTAATTAGCAACAATTTTTTAGTGACTGCACCATTGATGGTTTTGCAGTCACAGACAGAACAAGTTTTATGCTTATTCTTGAAACAGGTGGAGATTCTGTGGCAGTAGCACACAGGTGTGAGAAGCAGTATCCTAACTTCTTAGGTGTTAGAAATTTAAATGTGATCTTGGAAATTCAAGGAAAAATTAAAAATGGAAACAATCCAGACCCAACATTTCATTCCTTTTTTTGGAGGGGGGTGCTTTTAGGCCAGCATCTTACTGCGTAGTTCACCTGACCTTGAACTCACAGTGATTCTCCTTGCTTAACCTCCTGAGTGCTGAAATTACAAGCATGCATTCCTTTGAAAAACAGAATAGTGCAGCATTGCTACAAAACAGGCTCTGACTTTGGCTAGACCTGTGTTTGAATCCTGAATGATACGAGGCAGTCATGTGACCATGAAGACACGGTATCTTATTTTGCTTAGCCTGTTTCCTTATTTGTAAGATACAGAAACACCTAACTTGTAGTGTTGTTGTGAAGAATAAACAAAACTAATTTATAGGAGGCCATTATTTTTCAGAACATTGTAAATCTTCAGGGGGTGAAGATGTCCAAAGAGAGTCATTTACAAGATGCCTCAACGTTGACTATGAGGCTGTAATTTGGATCTGAGGGGAATGTAGAGGCATAGTAAGGCTCTGAGTTTCTTTGCTACAATTCATTCGCACACCTTCAGCTATTCTTTCAAGAGTTGTCATGAATTACCTTTAACTAAGCTGTGGAACCAATGGAATTTCCTCTTTGCCAGCAAGAATATTCTTGCCAACAGTGAAGGTGGTTTGGAAATAAAACTCCTAGAGCATAATTAACATGTAAGTACTTTCAAAGGTAAAAGGGAAAGACAGAAGCTAGAGTTTCTATTAATATTTGGAGCAAGATGAAGGTTACAGGATAAGACGGCAAAAAAAGAAGCAGGAGGGTTATCGGCGAAGGCTACATCACCTAAACCTCCTGCTTCAGAGTAATCTTGGGATTGGTCCACGGTACCAGGGCCAGTTGGTGTTGAGGCTGTCTCCCTGTGTACCTGCCAGTGAAAAGGAGGATTCTGTGCTCATCCTACAGGACCAGAAGAATCAGGTTACAGAACCTAGTGGTTGTGCTATGCTTAACTCATTGCACAGCAACAGCTGTATTGCAAAACTCATTGGTACCAGGCAGAAAAATGACAGATACCAGGGACCTCAGATTTGGTGTGGCATTTCTCACCCTTCCTTAATTATACTAACCACCCAAAGATGATTAAAATAAAAATTCCTAGCTACTTCCCTAGGGATTATGAGTCGAAAAGACTGGCATAGGGCCTGGAATTTTTAAATGAGCTTTTTGCAGGCAGGTAGGACATCACGCAGGTAGGACAATTTTCATATAGTCCTGTAGTTACTTACATGTCATCCTAGACCAGCAGTAGCATCCCCTGGGAATTTGTTAGAAATGCAGATTCTTGGCTCTAACCCAGACCCACTGGATCAAAAACTCTGGGGGGTGCAACTCGGCAACCTGTATATGAGAAACCCTCTGAAAAGTCTTGTGCACGCTAAAGTTTGAAAACTACATTTGTCAGATGTACCTCAGAGAGCTGGAAACTGAGAATATAGCTGCTAGACTAGGAAGATTCTTCATCAAATTCTCCAGAACTGGCAAGGTCATGATTTAAATCTAAGTTCGATGAAACCCCGCTCTTTTCTTGACTTCACTACTTCCTTCTTCATTTTCCAAGGAAGAGTTTAATTCTGTGGATCCTTTGTGATTTCCCAATTGGTTGGGATCACTCCCCTTTCCCCTTCCTGATAATAAAGGACTTCTTTCTTTTTCTCACTTGAGTTCATCTGGGCTGCTTAACTCTTTTAAGGACATTGGTGGAACGCCCACTGCATCTGTCTATTTATGATTCAGGCCACACTTCTGTCAAAGTAGTCTTCAGTACTGGAATGTATCCAGAGGTCTGCTGCAGTATCACCACTCTTTAAATGGCCTTTATTTTAATCGCTAACTCCTGCAGTTGCTGATGTGCTCGTATTCTCATTTTGTGTACAAAATCAGAGATAAAAAGGAAACCACTACGGCCAGTGAGATTATGCTGAGACCACAGGAGAGAAGATGCACCAGTATTAGTCTTCTAAGGTTCCCATAAAAAGTTCCATACACTGTATTGTTTAAACTTGAGAAATTTATTATCGCTAAGTCCAAAATCTAGGTGTTGGCCATTTGAGTCCTTCCATGGGCTGAGAGGGAGAATCTGTTCTATGCCTCTTCCCTCTTAGCCTCGTGTGGCTTGTTGGCCAACTTTGGCTTCCGTCCCTGGGCTTGTAGGCACACACATCGTCCTGTCTCAGCCTTCGTGTTCACATAGTGTCTTCCCAAGTCTAGGTCTGTGGCCTACATTTCTTTCTTTTAGAAGGAAACCAGTCATACTGGATTAGAAGCCTGCTCTACCTTGTCTTAACCACAATGAACTTGTTTTCAAATAACGTCACATTCTGAGGGATGGGGAGTTAGAACTTCAGAAAGAATCTGGGAGGAAAACTTAGCTCACAACTGGTTGGTTTAGAGATGAAGCCAAATACAGACTCCAGAGTCACAAGAGCTGACAGGTTGTCACTTAAGAGATTCCAGGAATGGAACACAGATCTCAAGGACACAGGGCAGCCCTGGCTACGATTCAGAAAGTCAATTCACAAGAGGTATTTTTGACCTGGAATTATCTGGAAGTTTCCCCTGAAAAAAAAAAAGTATCACAAATTTCATAAAGCAGGGGAAAGGAAAGATATTTGTGCTTGTTTGTAAATCAAATTTTAAGTCATCAAAGTCAAGTTGAAACAGAGGAGAGGTTATGAGATTCCTACTTAGAGTTTCAACTTAGATTGATTTCAGTGCTTTAAATTGGTTTCTCACCGGGGATCTAGCTCAGCGGCCTAAGCACCTGCCTAGCAAGTGCAAGGTCGTGAGTTCAATCCCCGGTGCCACAAAAATAAATAAATAAATAAATAAATAAATAAATAAATAAATAAATAAATTGGTTTCTCCATGCTGGGACATAGCTCCGGGGCAAGGAACCTGTCTGGCATATATGAGCTCCTGAGTTCGATTTCCAGTTCCAGATAAATAAGTAAATAAATAAATAATAGGTTTCTCCATACTCATTTCTAAATCAGGACCACGTAGTCTTCTAGGGGTTGGAGTTTGAAGGGAAACCAGATGCTACACATTTAGAAGAAGATATTTATGGACTTATAAAGCCATCTAAATGAGAGGGTATTCAATGATGTTGTATGATGTCGTCACTGAACACAAAGGTAATTACCAGTGGTTCTGCTATCGTTTTCTTGAGTCAGAGAAGCTTATTTGAGGATTTTAATTTACCTGTCCACAGAAAAACTTTAAAAAGGGCATAACATGCAGTTCTATTTCGATTGATTCCCTAGTGAAGGTCTCATCTTGAGTTCCAGGTCAAGTGCCTCTCCTATTCCGTTTATTTTCAAAATCTGACTGTCCATAGTGATTCATCTCGGTGCTTTGGGGCCTCTGAAGGCCACTGATAATCACACAGCACATTGGTCCATGTTTGTTAGTCCTGTGCTTGTTGTTCACCTGACGTTCTGTTTGTGCCAGTAAAATTCCCCAGGCTATCATTTTCATTTCATCACCATATTCATGTGCTGCTCCACCCCACATTTTAAAAAGAAAAATAGTGGTTGATTGGGAAGACATGGACTTACGTTGTAGAAAGTTGTGCAACTGTTTTTGGAAAAATAAACTCCAAACACGTTTCTAAAGTCACTCTTGCTGTGTTTTCTCAGTCACAGTGGTATTTGCCCAACACCCGGCTGATACTAATCTGGTACAAAACTGAATAAACAACGTTTTTGAAATGGCTCCTCAGTAAAGGCTAATTTTAAGTAGTAGCTACACTTAGAATATCTCTTTATATACTAATGGCTGCAAGAAATAGAGGGGAAATAACTTTACATTTTACTCAGACCTCAAGACTATATATAAAAGAACCTGAACTTCTCCCGTTGTGGGAGTATCTACCCAAACCTGTGGACAGGCTTGTGAGGATAGAAATGAACAGCTCTTAGAGATACCATCAACAGCAAGGGTCCAGTTAGGAACTACCCTAGAGTGGGTGTTGGGAAAGTCTTGTCTATCGGGTTTATGTTAGACATCTGGTCAGTTGTCTGAAAAACAAATGAATAACTGTATGTACCAATAACACTATTGGCTCTAAAATATATTTTGGTAATAATCCCACCCTTGGATACATAATAAAAACAAATAGCTGAAAATCTTTCAAGCGAGAAGTTCTGCTTTTGGAGCTAATCACCAATTTCTAGTGATATTATAAGAAGTGTTGTAATTTTTTTTGTATTTGTAATAACTCTATTGGGGGAAAAGACACAGAAGGATAACTCTGCTTCCAGTCTCTGCTGACAAAACAACACCAGATCATTCAGAGAAGGAAGTATGTCTCCACCTGATTTTAATAGCATTTACCTTCCCAGGAAGGCTTCTCCTCCTCCTTCCTGCCTTCCCTTTTTATTCCTTTTTTTTCTTCCTTCCTTTCTTCCTTCCCTTTCTCCTTTCTCTTGCTCTCTCTTTGTCTTTCCCACCCTCCCTCCCTCCTTCTCTTTCTTTGTCTGTCTTTAAATACTAAAATTCATTTGATTGTGCATAACTTGGGAATAAAAATCAGAGTTTCTGGAACAATAGAATCTATACCACACAGGAAGCAAAAGAAAGTAA